>JAAGAY010144906.1:42719-154716 GCA_011801015.1 Ardeotis arabs | reverse complement strand
TGGGTCACTTGATCATAAAAGGAGATCAGGTTGGTCAAACAGGACCTGCCCTTCATGAACCCATGCTGGCTAGGCCTGATCCCCCGGCCATCCCGCACATGCCGCATGATCTTCCTCAAGACTATCTGTTCCATAACCTTCCCTGTAACCGAGGTCAGGCTAACAGGCCTGTAGTTCCCTGGATCCTCCTTACAACCTTTCTTGTAAATGTGTGGGAAGGTGAGCTAGGTCACATAATATGGGGTATGTCTGAGCGAGCTCTTTCCTGTATTGAAATAGCCAAAATCAGCACACTACTGACTTCAGCATGTCTACAGAACACCCCGTTAGCTGAGGAGTCTGGCTTTGTCACACCAGTTCCGTATTTGATGCTTCCTGTTTGCTGACAGAGGCACATGGGAAAGAAAAGCACAGCCTCATGGTTCCTTCAGGAACCCACAGAATAGATCACCTGCCTCTCTGACCAGCTGTCCTGCCACATTTGATGTTTTGGATGCTCATGGAGCTAGAGACATGCCAAGAGGAATCTTAGATTCTCCAGTTCCTGTGCTGGCCTATATCTCCTCCTGCAGTGTTGCATTGCCTCACCATGTCTTGTCCATCACAGATTGGCAGCTGTTGCTCTCCTGGTCCTGGAAGATGAGGAAAGTGCTTTCTGGTGCCTAGTCCATATTGTGGAGAACCTAATGCCGGCAGACTACTACAGTGACACACTGATAACATCACAGGTGAGCTGGGTTCCTCATATCTGCTTAGACTCTTCATACAGTGATTTACAGTAGAGGTTTAAAAGCAAGCAGTCAGCTTGCGCGTGTTTGATTTCTCACAAGACAGTGATACCACCTTGCAATCCCTTCTGTTGCAGAGGTGTGGTAGACTTCAGAGTACAAAGTTGTTACATGCATAGGAGCAGCAGAATTGATCCCCAGCACTAGGATATTGGGCGCCACTCCTGAGTAAACACTTGAAAGTCAGGTTAGTCAGAAGGAAGGTGCCTGTTCATTGCACAGTTACTTATTTAAAGAAGGGCCTCGTAGAGGTGAAGCAGCAAACTCTGATGTGTAGAACTAAAGAAAGGACCATTCTGCAGCCTTGCAGGTGTTTCTTTGGAAACTACACCCTGTCTTTGGAGTGCCATCTGCAGAGGGAAGAAAATCCTGAGATTTTTGCATTCACTGTACTTCCCTCAGTTCATGATCAAAAATAGTGTTAGTTCTGGCTTTGGGGTTCCCTGCAAATCAGAAAGCCCTCTGGCCGTTTGATGTAGAAGGTTGTTCTGTGAGTAACTTGCCCTCCTGTTTCAAAGTCACTGGATTTAAGGTTTTCAAGCTATGTTGTCTTCTGTCAGATATACTACATCCTCCCCGGCAGACACAGAGCCAAGATAAATCCCATGTAGTTCCATGGCATTGTAATTGTGGTCCCATGCCACCCACACCCAGCAGTGCCCAGTCTGGTGAGCCTAGCTGTGACCTTGGTGTTCTTATTGTGCATGGTTCTTTCAGAGAGAAGAGGGTTGTATCTGTGGGCTCACAGTAGCTGAGGCTACGAGTGTCAGTAGCTGAGTGACTGATCGTGCCACTGTATTGGTTGACTAATGTGTACTGGGACAGTGGTCTGCTGGTGGAGAGGCCAGCCACAGACTGGGGAAGCAGCCAAATCACTGTGCAGATAACAAAATGTCTATCCAGAGCAGGTAGTGTTAACTGTGAGATTCAATAGGCAGCATTCAATACTTGAAAAATGGTGATTGACAGGGAAAACATGGCAGACTGAAGACACAGAGGCTCCCCTACCTTTGGTGAGAAAGACTGTCAGCTGAGGGAGCCTTTTTTAGAAAGATTTCCTGACTTCATGGTTGGTCTAGCCAAGACCCATGTAAAGAGGAGGGTCTAGGGTGATACTTTATGGATTGGCTTGATAAAGAGAAAACTCTGAGTCTGCTGGAAAACTTAAGGTTTATCTCTTGCAGACTTTGAAGACCAAGCATGTCACCTCACCTGATTTGTACCACTGTGCCACAGCTAAGCAGGCTGACACAGCTGGGGCAGCAGTATGATAGGGCATAGGGAAACACCTAACCATGATCTTGCTGCCTAGCACTTCCCCTCATGAAACCACGGCTTCCCTGAGATGAAGCCTTTACAAACCTGGGTCAAGGATCTCACCGACTGCTTTTCTATGTCTCAGCTCATGCAACCAAAAGCACAGCACAGACAATACTTAGACCACAAAGAGAAGCTAAGTGAGAAGATCAGGTCCTGCGTGTGAAGTCAGAGGGATTTTAGGTGTTTATGCTGTCGGGCCATGTGCAGTCATTCAGACCTAGGCAGGTTTTAATCCCTGTCATTCAGTTGGACGTTCATGACATCACAGAAAATCCCAGTAAGAACAATGTGGGGAGATGTGCCAGCATTTTCCCCCTTGACTTCAAGGTTGGGAAGGAATATGATCCTCTCAGTGAGAAGAATGTATGTATCTCTGCTTGCATCTTGGCCCTGTTTCGACTCCACACCTTGCACTGGGCACAGTGTACAGGTACACTGCTCTGTAATTTTGAAGGGTTGGAAGACAAAGGATGCTCTGCTCTTCCTAGGGTGTGGTTAGGCTCGAAGGCAGCACCAGTGATTATGGTGGTATGCATAGGCCACTGTTCTGTTGCACTGCTCCTCTCCTCCAACACCAGGACTGCTCTTGACTAGGACTTCATTGTTTTCTTTTTTGTCAACTTTAGGTAGATCAGAGAGTCTTCAAAGACTTCCTGTCAGAGAAGCTGCCTCGCCTCATGGCTCATTTTGAGCAGTATCGGATTGATGTCTCACTCATCACCTTCAATTGGTTTCTGGTGGCCTTTGTGGACAGCCTGGTCAGTGACATCCTCCTGCGAGTGTGGGATGCCTTCTTGTATGAGGGGACTAAGGTGCGACTCTCAGTCTAAGGTTTCCTCCCATCCACACCACCTCTGTGACACGATGGCAGGGTATTGGACATACATGTATCTCAAAGAGATGTGGGGTTGAGCCTCTTGTCCTATCCTGCCTGTTTGATGGGGTCCCTTGATGCCTCCCAGCCTCTGTGTTGTCTCTGTACTTGTGCTGGTAGGCAGACCTAGTGCCTGATACTGTGCACAGTATCCCTGACACTTTCTAGGAGGTAATCCTGCTATGAAACAGCTCTCTGACAGACCATGGTGTCTTCTGCTCTTTGATCTGGACACAGCTGAGAGTATGACAGATACAGGGAGCAGAAGATGGGCAGAGAGTTAGTATTTCTGAAAACATGAGTCTTGCATTGCTGCTGTGCATAAGGAGAACTGGAGAACCCTTGCAAAGTCCTTATGGTGTCATTTTTGAGGACCTGGTATGCTCTGGGGTTGTAAATTAGCTTGCAAAGGGTCATTTCATAGAATCATAGAATCACATGGTTGGATGGGACCTATAAGATCATCTAGTCCAACCGTCATTTCCTTGGGATTAGCTCTCTGCTTCTTTAGGCCTGCCCTAATGCAGCTTACTGAGAGCAGGAGAAGCCCAGCATCCAGCCTGTACTGCAGTGGTGTGTGCCCCACTCCACGTTTTATGCCAGGAGGGCCAGGTCCCTCAACTGTCTAAGACTTTGCCAACTCAAATACTTTTCAATCCTCCAGGTGATTTTCCGCTACGCTCTTGCAATTTTTAAATACAACGAGGAGGAAATCCTAAGAATTAATGACAGTGTGGAGATCTACCAGTACCTACGCTTTTTTACGAGAATGATCACGGATGGCAGGTAGGACTGTGGGTTGTAGACAGCCTTCCAACCTGGATTTTTACTTGCTTGCCTGTTAGATCAGCCTAAAAAGAGTTGTGACCGGTCTGCTAAGAGAGATGCATGCACATTGGCAGGTCCATGGGACACAGATCAGTTTCTCTCTTTTTGACTTTCCCTTCACGGTGTTGCCTAAAGTCTGTTTGGCTTGGGCATAGGCATTGCTACAGCAGAGAAGGCAACTAAGCCTGGGCCAGCCTCCTTTCTGCAGCAGCTGGAACTTGTGCTGCCACTTGCTGGATTTCTCTCAGCTGTAGCTGGGGTATTTGGGAACACAGCACCACTCACAACCTTTAATGGCAACATGTGCCTTGAGAGGAAGATTTCTGTGATCAGAAGAGCTCCGTGTCGGGAATATTCCTCCCCAAGGAGGCCACTAGAATTGGCGTCTGATCCCGCTGTCTCTTGACTGATGGCTGCACACTGGTACCTTAAAAGGTGGGGTGTTGTGAGGCTGTTTAAAGCATTGGTTGGGTTAGTGTTTGTGTGAGAAGGAATTGCCTGTGATTCCTTCAAGACTGCTACTGGGTTACTTTTGAGCTCAGAGAACTGAAATCTCAGGCCCTACTCTGCCTACTCCAGGATGCACTTGGTGTATCTGTTACTGTCTGTTACCAGCCAGTAAGTCGGTTCACCAGACCTGTCTTTTCCACCATAGGAAGCTGATGAACATTGCCTTCAATGACTTGAATCCCTTCCCCATGAAGCTGCTGAGGAACCGGCGGACAATGCACAGGGAAGAGCTGGAGGCAGAGCTGTACGAGCTGGCACAGATCAAGGCAGCCTACGTAAAAGAGAGAGCAGAGCAGGGGCCTCAGGACCTGAAGGAGGTTGTTAGTGAAGAGGAAGAAGAGATTTAACAAAAACAGAGTTCCTCATCACTTCCCTCCTACCTTGCAGAAGGTCTTCAGTAGCAACTGTCTATAAGAGATGGAGCAGATGGGGGAAAGGTGGTCACAGCAGGAATTCATCTGCTCCAGGAAGCAAGGCTGTAGGTATAGGACCATTTGGGGACCAAGCCAGGCTTTGTAATGGATGGGAAAGTGTCAAAGGATTTTTATCCTCTTCCATACTTCTCTCCATTTAGGCCACCCTGTCCTGTGGAGTTCAGGATTGTGGTATCAGTTGTGGTACTATAACAGAAGTTGGCATGGTGCAAAAGACCCGGCCATGCAGGCCTTTTCTCTCTTTTCTGATTGGAGGCTTGAAAGAGATCTTTAGGTACAAGTAAAATCACCAAAAACAATGAACCGAGAGCACTCCTTCTTTGGTACCTAAAGCTTCTGAATTGATTGGGAAGGAAACCTGGACTTTGAAGGCGCGGTGCCTTCAGTAGCTAACCTGCCAGGAGACATGTGTTTAACATTGCAGTTACCGAGTTGTGACACCATCTCCAGATGAGTGTTGGGTCTGAGGAAGTCCTGGGAGCTGGAGGACACCTTCCTATGGGATTCAGGCAGGGACAAGTGAAATGAGTTGTAGGAAAGTGGAGTTGCCTCTCCAGTTTATTTTGGTTTCTGTGGCAGTCCATGGGGGTACAAGGTGTGTCTCCCTGTCTGTCTGTAAATGCTGGGAGCTACCTCTCCCCTTTGTTTAGCTTTGAGCAGAGCTGCCTATGGGTTGGTGTGATGCTGGCAGCACTGTGCCTTCCAGAGGTGAGTTTTCTCCGTAAAGGAGCTCTCATGTCAGTGTGAAACCAACCACAGCCTGGCTGCAGGTAGGGCTTAATGTTTTATAGACTTTGACTACTGAAGACACCTGGCTCTTCTGATCCCCTCACACTTGGCCAGGAGGAGTGTGTGGCCATCTCTCTCTGCCTCTGTGCACCTCCTGTACTGGGTTTCTACATTGATATCATTGTCTCTGGCTTCCATTCCTAATGAGAGGGAGGAGGTCTTTTCTGTAGGAGTTTCCAATATTGAAGGTATTTAACCCATGGAATATGGTACTCAGTGGAGCTACAAACCACTTGGACTAGTTCACAAAAGATAGTTTGATATTCTTTAGAAAAAACACTAATTTCCCCTGAAGCAAGAAGCTGGCCTCCATGGGTCTAGCATACAGAGATGCCCTGCCTACCTCTGGGAATGGGGTCTGACAGTCTTCCCCCCTCCTTCACCTCCCAGGCCTGCCCATCCCCGGGATTGAATGCCCTGCCTGTCCTGCTCAGTCCTCCACAGACCCAGGATAAGTCAAGTGCTTCAGATAAATACAGCTTGTCTTGCCTAACATGGTCCCAGGTCCTGCTGCCTCACTTTCCTGCTGAGCGGTGCTTTATTCCAGGTGTGCCCTCAGTGCTGGCACTGACAGCATGCAGCAGACCCGGCTGTAAGGCAGGATGGAGGGGCTCTGCTCTACATCTTTAGACTGACCTTGAACTCAAGCGCATTCAGTGGATGATTCCTCCTTTAAACCTCTTGTGATATAAAGTCATCAGTGCTTGCAGAGGAAGGGAAAACGAGCATTTATAGCCCATGCTGTTCTCAGCCAGATGGGCTGTAGCCAGAATCACAGACCCAGGTGGAAACAGCACCAGCCTCTCTTCACCTGAGGCATGTTGTCTGCTTCAGCTGTGCCTTAGGCATGACGGGACAAATCAGATAGTTTCAGAGAATTATAAAAGTCTGAACTGGGGGAGACCTGTAGAGGCCAACCACACAGCACGGAAGTAATCAAAGTGGAATGAGGTTTTGGGAAGAGTGGCTAGATGGGCAAGAGTGAGGTAGATCCCCTGCATGTCACTGACAGCTGCACACATTGAAAGTGTGGGACAAGAGGAAAATGCTACTGGAGTCTTACTACAATATCTCAAATAAATGCACTAGTTTTAAAATAATACCACCTAACCAGAGAAGCTCAAAGGGCAGAAGTTTTTCTTTACAGATGATATTACTAATCTAATTTACTCATACTGTTATGTGCATGGAGGCACACAAATACAAATTTTTGCTACTGTTATGGACTTTTGAAAGTCATTATCTTTTAAATCAAGACCATGGAAATTAAAGTACACTTACAATTGTATTTTTTCTTAGAGCCTTTTGCAACAGCTTAAAAATATTTTCTTCCATCCTGCCTTTATGTTCTTTAAAAAAGGCATTTAAAACATGCATTATTAGACCAAACCATAGTCTGACGTACCTCTACAGTATATAAATAAATATTGTTCTGTGTGGTATGTAATGACCTGTTAAAAAATAAACTTTTCTAAAGAAGACATAAGAACCAAGCTGTTGTCCATGACGGGAAATTGAAAAAATATTTTTTAATTGAAATCAGAAGGGAAGGACATCTCAGGGTTGTTAGAAGTTTCTCTTGTGTTGTGTCTTGGTTTCGCTGCATGCATTTATGTGCTGAGGCCATTTACTCTGGTCATACCACCAACCAGTCACTTGTGGTTGTTCTTTACAAAAACGCGGTGGATGCAGGAGTATCTGCAAGGCCTCTGCAGACCTGCATCTTGCAGCCAAGCTAGCACGTCCTCATGGGCGTCCTCTACTCCCCTTCTGCTCCACAAACTTTAGGGCTACTGAAAAGCACTGAGCTTGAGTCACAGGATGCCAGCTGGGCCTAGAGGACAGCTTAGCCCTGTGCAAGTCCCTTGGGCCTCTGCAAGACCTGCAGTGAGTATCAGTCAGTGCCAGGGGTGTTTTGAACAGAGGTTACCCCTGCATGAAGTGCACAAAGATAATTTGTGCTGCCACGGCCAACTGTTGTGGTTGGAAAACAGTTTGACCTGGTTGCACAGCCCAGTAGCTCCCTCTGCCTATGCTGGCACCTGAGGATGAAACAGGTGTCTTTCCACCCCAGAGTCAGCCTTTGCTGAACTGTGCTGTATGCCTAACATTACTTTTTAAATTAAGCCTCTGTCTCTGCATTAATCTAAACCTTGGGATACCAGCTCCAGTCCTAAAAAGGATGGTTTCGGTTTTTCCAGCCCCGCCAGAATGTGTGGTGTGATGCAATTAATCTGTAGATCACCTTGTTGCAGGACTTTGGGGCTAGCAAAGAGTTTATATGGTTTTGAGAGGACAAATTGGCGGAGGGTGGCCAAACACACAGAAAGTCACTTCTGGGTCAGTAAGTCCCTGAGCTGCAAACAGGTAGAGAGGCCAGCAGACTTTCCTTCTTCACCCCTTTTTGGCCCTGGGTGGTATTGGACTGGAAAGATCTTTGATCTAAACAACCATTACCTCTACATGCTGCAGCTAAGCCCTCGCATGCAAAAGCAGTGGAGCACAGCAAAGACACTCCATCCACTCCTGTATCCTGGCACGCTGCCCTGGAAAGAGGCGTTACCAGGAAGGTTGTTTATATGTTGGGTTAATGTTTATCCCAAGCTCGAGCTTCTCATCCAGAGTGAAGGAGAGAGCTAAGGGACAAGGCACTGCCCATGAGCGAGAAGCAACAACACCTTGTAGCTGTCCCACAGTGCTGCTTCTCCTCCAGCTTGCAGGCTGGGCAACCTCCTGCCGCCATCACAGACGCAAGACTTGGGGCTGGCTCTCTTCCCATTTAAGAGCTCCCTTTGGTGGCCCGAGCCAAAGCTAGGACTTCTCGAGACATTTCCGAGTGCTAAGAGCTCCTCTACAGAACATGAGCTCTGTCTGGCTTAGGGACGTGCCAGGTGCAAGCAGACAAACCACTTCCCCATGCCAGGGCCGCAGTGGTGGGAGCTACTGTAATGTAATGCCCTCCGAGGTAATTTAACCCCTTTCCTGGAGCTCAGTGAGAGGTTGTGGGCCACACCGAGATGCCAAATCATGAGAATACCCCTGTGCACTTTCTGCTTGGCCTCAGGAGCTCTCCAGAAAGGAAAAGAGCACACTAAGTTAGTCAGTGGAAGTGGAGATACCACTAACCGTGGCAAGCACATTTAGGGTGAGGTGTCCCCTAGCCCTCCACGGCCAGATGCTTGCTTTAGGCCTACGGTCCACTGCCACTGAGACAAAATCCCCATTTCATCTTGTTACTAACTGACGGTTCCCTGCAGGTGCAAAGTCTGGCTTTGAGATTCCAGCTAGTGGATCACTATCTGCTCTGTTTTTAAGCTTAATTTTCATAATACAGAACTTCTTTAGCACATTCTGCTGCCAAGCTGGTAGGAAGCTTTGAGACTTGAGGCAACATCCAAGGTAAGTAAAATTGAATTTCTAGGTCCCTTGCTAAAAAATAGTACACTGCCCAACATCAGAGCCCCCTGCTGAAAATAATACCTTTGTTTTTTCTTTTATAAAGTGATTCTGTTAATACAAAACTATTGCTTGTGACAGCATTTTGCAGGGAGGAAAAGGTCCAAAAAAATTAAAACCAACAGATATTTTTTGCTTCATCTCCCGATAATTCAACATTTTTCAATGTGATAAAAGCTCTTGCACATTGAGGGGGAATGCCAATGCTACAGACTCTGAAAAGACTTCCAATGTTGACACTGCCATCACAATGGAGTTTTAAATCAGTCTCTGAAGCTGGGAGGTGTTCCGTGGGCCCAGCTTCCACCCTGCCCCTCCATGCCACGTACTCCTCTACATGTGGCAGAGTCAGTGACGTTGAACTTTGCAGGACTGGAAGTATTTACAGTGGGAGAAGTGGGAACTAGGGAAGTTCTTGTTAAATATGATGCTAATTAGGTGTTACTAATTAGCAGCTTGCTCCACACAGCTCCATCCAAACCTGCCACAAGCACATCAGGCCCCTTGTCCTCAGCAGACTGGGATGAAGCAGAGTACAAACAACAACAGAAAACAGCAATGAGAATAAGATAAGTAAATACCAAAGGCAAAAATAGTAAAGACAACTAAAAATCTATAACCAATCCAAATGATGCATGAGGCGCGTGGACAGTATATGGCTACCAATCGAATTAGATGATTTGGTGCGTGCACTTTGTGTGTAACTTAGAAAACTTATAAAAGACTTATGCTGATGGACAATAAGAGGTCTCTGGTACACCATCCACGGAGTCCACGCCTTACTGCAACAGTGTGGTGGCAAAACCACCAGAGTCTTTTTGGTGCCCAACACGGGCTCAAACCCACAAGATTAACCCACCCTGAGATTAAGGG
Source organism: Ardeotis arabs (assembly GCA_011801015.1). Lineage (NCBI taxonomy): Eukaryota > Metazoa > Chordata > Aves > Otidiformes > Otididae > Ardeotis > Ardeotis arabs. The sequence goes on along the minus strand of JAAGAY010144906.1, from coordinate 144,844 downwards.
TCTCATGCTCTACTGACTGATCTAGCCAGGCTCCTTCATGCCCCATGCTGGGCACCAAAAAGGCTGTTGTATTTTAGCTCTGGTCACCACACAGCTGCTCGCTCTTCCTCCCCCTCTCCATCTCTGGGGCTGCTGGAGACCCTTTACAGAGTGTGACAAGTGTTGTGTGGGGGTGTGCTTTGCCACCTCCACAGACACAAGCACTCAGCAGCGGTTGCTCAGCCAGGCCCTTGTTGTTGGATGACCAGTTGAGAAGTCCTAGGAAAGAAGACAGAGAGTAGAGTTCACCCCAATCACCGAGGTCACCCCAGTACAGATCGCAGTCCCAGCCACCCAGCCTTAGACTGCAAAGGGGAATGGGAAGCAAAACCATTCACTCTGTCAGCACCTAAAACAGCTCTGAGGAACAGTGCTTGCACATGACCAGCACAGCTAGATGCTGACACTGGACAAGGCTGCAGGCAATGGAAACGTTTCCCACCAATAACCTCAAGCAAACACATCTTTGTCCTCCCCTCAGTCCTGCATGCAATCTTCTACAGCTCAATCACGGCTGGAGCGCAGCACGTGTGAAAGGAAGCACTGGAGATCATCTGTGCATCAGCACCTGACCTGTCTTGGACTTCTCAACGGTGAAGATGTGGGCATGTGCTGCAAGGGTCTGGAGGGGTTCCAGAAGTCATCTCAATTCCCATAGGCAAGGCAGGTCCAGGACAGCTGCTGCACAAGCAGCCACAATTCGTGTCCACAGCTGGATTGCTTCCTGCACTCAAACCACGGACAGTGCTTCCCAACAGTCGTGTCTCTGCTCGGCTGCGTCAGTCTCCTGGATTGTCCTGGCCTGGCAGGACCAGAGGGGTGTCGGCTGAGTGGCCAAGGACATATCTCCTCTGCCCTTTGATCTTGGGCACTGCTGTCTACTTGTCAGGTTCCTCACCCAGTGTACCAAGCAGCCTGCAGCGCTGCCAAGGTGCCAGCTAACCCCCAAATCTGAGTGTGAGCTCGGTCAGCACGAGAAGCTTTCCAGAGCCATTTGCCACCGGTGGAGGCCCTGCGGCTTTGGGCCCGCATGGGCCAGCGTCTCTCCCTCTGCCAGGGACCGCTCAGCCAGCAGCCAGAGGCTGTCACACCGATGGGGTGTGTGCAGTGTTCAGGGTCCAGCGCCCAGTACCCGGTGGTCACACCAGTGACACGGGGAACGTGCCACCGTGTCCCCAGCAGCTCTGTGAGCTGAGGCAAGGCCTGCAGGTGGGTACCCTCATGCAGGTGATGGCACAGTCCCGGTGCTGCCAGGATGATCTCCTAGGACAAGGTGCCCAGCCACCACAATGCACCTCCGGGCACGGACCCGGGGGTCCCACCCGCAGCGGTGATGCTGATGGGGAACCGCGCACGTCGGCCGTGCGGGCCGGCTCCCCGAGCGCAGGGAAAGGAGAGGAGCTTGAGCACTTTTCCGCGGTTACGTTGGGGCTCTCCCCACGGCCGCACCCGAACCCCCCGGCTGATCGAGCCCAGGGGCGAGGGCACAGCCGCGCTACCGGACCGGACCCCCCCGGCAGCTCTGCGGGCTCAGGCTCCCGCATCGCGGGGATCGGGGGCAACCCCCGCCGGCACCTCCGGGCTGCGGGGCGCGGCGTAGGGGCCGGGCCGGGGCGGGGACGGCGGGCGGGCCGCGGCGGGGGCTGGGCACAGAAAGGCACGGCACAGCGCGGCTCCCATGCCCAAACCCTGCGCTGCCAGACGCCCGCCACGAGCGGCAAGGTACAGGACCGGGGTGGGGAGGGAGCATGGGACCGGAACACGCGTGGGTAGGGCCGACCGGGACACCTGCCGCAGCCCAAGGCCTGCGGAGCCCGGCGGTGCTGGAGGGGGATCTGCCCTGCCCCCGGGTGCCGCGGCCCCCGCCGGCCACACCTCGCTTTGTGCGGAGCCGGAGCCGCCGCCACGGGAGTGGGAGGGATGCGGCAGCCGCGGCATCTCCCGGCGTCTGCGGCGGGAGCGGGGCTTCCCCGCCGGTGCTGTCCGCTGCCTCCTCCCCGGCACGATCCCCGCCCTGCCCTCGGGCCGCTCCATTCCTCCAGGGGAAACTGGGAACCAGTCCCCGGGAGAAGCCCGCCGGCCCGGGGAGCGGGGGTCGGGGGGGACCTGCAGCCGGCCGGGCTCCGCTGCGAGGTGCGGGGCCGGTGCGCGGAGCAGCCGGGCTCCTCGGCGGCTTGAGGCAGGTTCAGCACCGTGGTGCCTGCCCGGGAAGGCTGCGCCCCTCCCTGCCCACCCTGCCTCGCCGCAGGGTTTGGCCTCCACTTAACTTCGCTCGTGATACCGAGAGAAGCCTCATCTCCGGCTCCGTGCGTGCCTGTGAGTGGTTGAATTTGGCCCCTTTGTGGGGGAGTCACAGGGATTTTGGGCGCCTGGTGTCCGGGCAGGTCACACCTTGCGCTGAGCATGGTGACAGCCACAGAAATGACACCTGGGCTGTGCTCTTTGGGGTCTCCTGGTGCCAGTCCCCCCTTCAGGGCAAGCCCTTGAAGGGGTCTCGCTTTCAGGCAGCACAGCTTTGGAGGGCGGCTTCGTCCCATGGGCCTGGCCTTGACCCCGCAGCTCTGTCAGGGGCGAAGGCAGGCCTTGTGAAGGGATATGCAATGATGACAGCACTTTGCATAAAATTCCCCGGTGGCCTGGGGAGGCCAGCTCTGTGCAGTGTCTTGCTGAACACCCATTGTTCGCCCTGCAGGGAGTGGTGCTCTCCTTGTCTTGCTCTGGAGTATGGAAAAGCAGCCCTGCAGCATCCTGGCTGTTCCTGATCCCCACCTTGTTCACTTACACCTCCTAAGCAACCACCGTGTATCCTGCAGTCCTTGTAAAGGGAAATTGGCTGGGCAGGCTTAACCTCTTCTGGTCTCCTGGGTGCTCACAAGAAGTGATTTCTGCAGAGGGTTCGGAGAACACTTGGGGTGAGGTTGGGCGTTGGTTGCCTTTTAAGCTTCCCAACGCAGGCTCCCTGGTGGGTTAACAAAGGAGCAGCCTGCGTAACCCTGCTGTTCCCTTTGTTCTCCCGCTGGCTTTGCCCTCTTCGGAGAGCTCAGATCTCTCCTGGTTTGATCGGAGATAGGGAGTGACTGATGGAGACACGCAGGGAGTTCATGTTTTAGTGTGAGCATTTCAGGAAACTCTAGAGCAAAGCTTTGGGAGGCGAGATAGGGGGGAGCTGGTTGCTTCTTAGAGAAAAGGCAAAAAGCAGATGTTTTCATCTGTGCTGATATTGTTTTGTGAATTAGCATTATTGCAGACAAGCTATAGCTCCATCAATGAGAGGTATTTCAAATTTATTCAATCCATTAGGCTGTAGCCACAAATCAAACCCCATCATCTCCGTAGAGACTGCCATAGACCTGGGAAATGTGAAGCCCAGGCACTGGAGATGTTTGGACAAAAAGCCAGACAATTCTGCTGCCTGCATCTCAATTCTGCCTCGAGCTACTGCTGACCTCTCTTCCTCAGAGGCAAAGTAGCTCTGTATGAGTGTGATGGTTTTGGAAGTCCGGAGGGAGAGGAAGACTGCTGCCCTCTGTGCATCAGCCTAGCTGGCAACATTGCTCACCTCTCTCCCATCAATCAGACCGGTGGCTGGCTGAGTCTGTGCAGCCAGTGGGTTTCCTGACAGCAGGTCAGGGCATCTCCAGATGTGGTGGGCTCCTCACTCTCCTTTTCACCCCTGGGTAATTTCTGCCTGTCTCTCGAGTATGTTGGTTTGTTCCCTCTGAGCAGATTTCTCGCTCGGAAAATGTCAGTAATGGATAATATTTCGAATGTTTCTGTATCTGCTGCATGTGTTAGTAGCTGGTCAGTGAGCGAATTTTGGGTTGTCTGAACCCCTGGCATGTTTCTGTGAGTCTCTTTCTAGGTGGGTTGGCACTGGGCAGGCTGCTGGTCTCTGGAACCGGTTTGTGGTGCCTGTGCAAGAGCAGCTCTTCCTTGCCCGTGGGCTGTTTGCTCTGCCAGATGCCTGAGTGCTGTGCGGACTGTGTTTTAGGGATGTGTGCTCGAGTACGGAGCAGGTCCCTGTGCTGTGAGCTGCAGGCAGATGGGCCCTTCAGTGTTACAGAGACTTAGGGAGAGAACTGAAGGCTTTGGCAAATCCCCAGATGCAAAGGTGGTGTTTTAGCTTGCCTCAGGGGCAAGCTAAGGTAGATTTTGCGCATGACCTTCCAGGCTCCTCATATGTTGTCGTCAGTTCGCTGCCTCTGTTTTTTATTCCTTGTCCCACAGTGGCTGCACAGCATGAAGTCTTCATCCCACGCTGGTGGGCCCTGATTTCGACAGCAGGGCTTTTGATGGGGAAACTGTTGGAGGGTGGGTTATGACAGGGTATGACAGAGACCTTCTGTGAAGAAACAGGATGGAGGGAGACTGTCCCAGATCAGCTCCCCACCATCTGCCCTTGGTTGGTCCAAGGAGACCTCAGCAGAGTTCTGATCCTTAATGGCCAGACTCTGTCCTCCACTCTCATCAATAAACCTTCTCCAGCAATGTTTGTTTGAAGTGTTTGCTTCGACAAAAAAAAAATTCCACCACCTTGTCTGAGTACTGCTAGCTGCCAGTTATAAACAGCAGCAGTCTTTTTTGGCAATACAATGGTAACCAGTATTAACAGCTGGCCAGCGGGCTGATGTCTGGGTGGCTGCTGAGGAACTTGTTGCTCAACCTCCTGCTCAGACCCAGGAGGACCTGCAGACCCATCCCTGGTGAGGCTGGACAGTGGCTGCTCTTTGAAACAGTCGGGGCTGGCTGCTTCTTGATGCACAACAGGGCTGCAGACGGTCTGGTCTCTTGCTCTCATGGCAAGAAGATATCAGAGCAATAGTGTGGTGAGGTGTTTCACATCTAGTCATTACCTGGCTTCCCTTAAGTGCACGTTAAGCTGCTCTGGCTGCAGAGAGCTGACTGAAGCAAGCAGCCTGCAGCACATAGCAATTCTGCTGATGCGCCTTCTGCCTCTCCGCAGGAGAAACAGGAAAGACCTTTAGATCATCCAGGAGGCTGTATGGGCTGAGGGGGTTTGACACTCACAGCGCTATACTGGCTTGCAAGTAGAAGCCAGACTGGCCTAGTATTTCCAGGGATTTCCCCTCTGCAGTATTACAGGCTTGCCAGCAATTCTCCATTTTGAAAATACACCCCGCAGAGCTCTATTAGGGTAATGCTGATGCTTTACTATTTCCAAAGCACTCCGAAATTCACAAACAGGACCTTCTGACCCTCAGCCAAGCAAAGCCTTTTCTAAAGCTTGGAGACATGCCGCTGCCCATGGTAGAACCAATGATGGTATGCAGCTCCAAGCCCTCTTCTCTCCTCCTTTGTTGACCCGCTCCCTGCCCCATTTCACACGGCTTCTCATTTTCCAGAACAGTGCCCAAAGTTGGTCTCTCTTCCAAGCATCCTTCTGGGCTCTGGTTTGTGCAAGGTCTGGTGGGTCGCTGTGCTCTTTATCTCTGTGCCAGGAAACATGGACATTCCTACCTGCAGAGCGGAGGTCTTCTGCACCGATGCCTCTGTGCTACCTCTGTCGCTCTGTGGGACAAAGTCACTGAGGAAAATGGTAAGGAAGACAAAGCAGCAGAAACTCCCAGCATCTGTGATATTTTTATCACTGAGAATGAGACAAAGTCCATGGAAATGGATTAGATAGCTTCCAGGAAAGTAGGAGTAGCCAAACTCCAACTTGTTCTTCTTCCTGCAGCTCTGGGAGCAGTGCTTAAACAGGAGAGCAGGCAATGCTGGAGGAGAGCTCCTCCCAGAAAAGGGTGCCTGGGCAAGGCTTCCCAGGTCAGGGTTACGCTAGTAAAGCAAATATGAGCCTTGTGGCCCTAGCTTGTACACAGAGTAGGGCAGGGACAGTCAGAAAAAAGGTGCAGGCAGGAGCCAAGGCAAGTACTGGGCCTATTCCCAAGAGCAGAAATGAAGCAATCCTTGCTGTACAGACACCATAATTTAAACTGTCTTCGCAAAGTGCCTGTGCAGAGGGCTGAAATCCTCCTTGGGAGGGTCAGAAAGCTCTGGATCCTATCTCAGTTTTTCTGGGAACCACAGGCAGGGTGCAGGGGTAGTTCTCAGTAGACAAGCACTTTTTTCTCATATGTTGCCCTCTCCCTGGGTTGGGGTACAGACCGATGCAGCAGGTGAATGAGAGCACATGCAAGCACAGGACTAGGAGCAGCGGATCTCTCCTGAAGCTGCCTGTCCTGCCCCAGCCCTGCCTGGATCTCGTTTAGCAGGGGAGCATTTGCATGTAGCACATTTGCCTATCTGCCAAAAGGACACTTGAAATGGTGCTGCTCCTGAATGCCACCCAGTGTCATTGTCACACTGGCGATCTGTGCTGAATCCAGTGATAGGCTTTTCACCACCCTCTGTAGCACAGTAGCTCTCCTCCCATCAGGTACCTGTGGAGTTTTGCTTTCCAGGCTACAGAAACTTTGGCTCTGCCAATGCCGTTCAGCTCTCGGACACCTTCCATGTGGTTAAATGTGAAGTTACTTAAAACCAGTTATTTTAAAAAGTGTTTCACAGTATTTGCCCTGAGCAAGAATACACAAATCTTGGAAAAAATAAACCATATTGCCTTAGAAAAGTGTAGCTACCATTTTGCCTGAACTGCTGTCACAGATGCAGTGCACTTTTCTAAGGAGCCTCCCACTGATGTTATTGGGAACACTGTCTGGTAACGTGAATGATGCCAGGAAGAACCAATCTTCCTTGTCGTCCTTTGGTTTCTTCCAGTCTATCTGGCCCTTAAAAGGAGCCTGTGCTGGCAACAAAATTGCAGGGTAATAGGCACAGAAAACCCAGACAGTTCTTTAATTGCGATAAACAAATAGAAGAAGTCAAAGATTTTCTTGCTAACATCTACTTAAATGTAATTAGTTCACATTATTTTTCTCTGACATTTTATCTAATTCAATTTGAATACCAAAATACACACACACAGAGAAACAAAAACAAAACCAGAACAGCACTGCTCCAAGTTCCTGCTCTTATAATATTCAGCTCCTCCTACGCATAGAGGCTCTTTTGCTTACAGTCAGGGAGGATCTCTCCTGACCCCTCCTGCCTGTGGTCATGGCTGTGGCTCATGTTTCTGTTTTTATTCGTAAAGGTCTTGATGTCGGTAACTGATGCCTGAAGTTTTAATTGAAAAGATTGATTTTGCTAATGATAGCCTGGCATCTGACAGCTTCCACAGAAATTAATAGGAGTTCAGCACAGGCCCTCCACGGGCCACAGCCTCCTTCAGGCATCTGCCTGCCCCGGCGTGGGGTCCTCCCCGGGCTGCAGTGGGATCTCTGCTCCTGCGTGGGCCTCCATGGGCTGCAGGGGCACAGCCGGCCTCACCATGGGCTGCACCACGGGCTGCAGGGAAATCTCTGCCCGCAGCACCATTACTGCTCCCCCTCCTCCTTCACTCACCGTGCCGTCTGCAGCCGTTCCTCTCACAAGAAATCCTTCACAACTGGCTCAGGCAGACGCCTCTCGGGTTCCCTTCACACCTCCTCTCCACTTCTTGCAGCCGGGCCGGGCCCAGTTGGGCCCAGGCGGCCGCCCGGCGGGAGGCCAGAGGCTGAGGGCCGCAAGGCCCACAAGGTCGCGCCTCCCCCTCTCTGCCCCTGCTTCTGCTTCTTTTTTAAAAAAAAAAAAAAAAAAAATTTCCCCTTGTTAAATATATTATCACAGAGGCGTTATCACTGTTGGCAATGAGCTTGGCTCTGGCTGGCGGTGGGTCCACCCTAGGCCTGGCTGAGTCCACTGGGAAACTTCCAGCAGCTTCTCGGAGAAGCTGCCACTGTAGCCCCCTCACCCTAAACAACACCAACACACTCTGATTTTCTAGATAATGGATTCTGCAATCTGGCTGACAAACTGGAACAAGAGCCAGTATCTGGAAGTTATTATTTGGCAAAATAAGGCGGCAGTTGTGTTTTTAGCAGTAAAGAGGAGGAATCGTGGGAAGAGCTTCCTGGGATGATGCATTGCTAGAAACTTGAACAGGATGATCTTCTAAATAATGTCACTCAGTGCAGACAGCAGTGTTCTCTGGAAGTAACATCTCTCAGCCTGCTGTTAGCTGAACAGCAGCTACCTGGCATCCTGCAGAGATTTCTTTCCCTGTCTTGTCACCCCCAAGGCATCCCATCTCACCATGGTGGAGAGCATACACCCTTCTCCCCAAGGTCTCAGCATGTTCTGCTGGGCTTTGCCTTTAGGGCCCCAAAGTGGTATTCTTGTTCCCCAACATGACAGCTAGCTTTCTCTCCTGAATTTTGTTTAATGGTCATTGGAGGGATGACAATTTGAAGGCAGGAGTCCTCTGAGCCTCTCTGGACATGGACTGTAAGTGGAGATGGACTTCATTGACTGTGTTGGCTGGAAATCTGGAGAGGAAGGGTAGGTGACTCATCCTCCTGAAGGCAGAGCACTGAAAGCAGGACTGGTACCTGCCTCTGCAGCTAGTGTGTATTGACTAACTGAAGTTACAGTTATTAGCCAGACAGGGGCTTAGCAGGATGGCTTGCTTGCCTGTAGCAGCTCCACCTTTGGAGATTTTCAGAATTCACGTGGACAAGGCTGTGAGAAACATGGCCTGACTTAGAGGCTGACCCTGCTTTGAGTACGAGTTTGGGCTACAGACCCTCAGAGGCCCCTTCCAACCTAAATTTGCCTGTGATTCTGTGATGACAATAGAAGTGAAAACCTGGTAATGATATTAAGAACAAAAGTTCCAAGGAGTTAAACCAAGGAAACCCATAGCTAAAGTCAACCTGGAAAATCTAGCTTCATCCCTATCTCCCATCTTTCTTTCCCAACGCTCATGCTGAATGTTGAACTTGGATAAGTGGTGAGAATCCCTGACTTTCTGGTGCAGCACACATATCTGCTGTATGAGTCCACCAACTGAACGGAAGCAAAATATCAAAGGATGTCCTTGAGTATATTGTGGTAATCCTTAAGATTTCAAAAAACATTTTAATAAAGCTCATCTTGCTGTTAGCTTGGGGAATCTCTTACTGTTGAGAGTTTTGGTGCCCAGCCCTTTGTGGGCTGTTGATGGAACAAGACTTCTTAAGCTTAATTGAGAGTTGCTCTGTTTGATGTGTAAAGAGGGAACTGAAGTTACAATTTCTCTACCTTCTCTTTCTTTCAGTTTTGAGAAACCAGTGAAACCAGTCATTATCTTGTGTATGGTTTTGTGTATTTCAGAAGAGTTTTCCAGTGTCTCACCTATTCTTCCTTCCCTGACAGCATGACTTGGAACATGGACTTTTCTGTGACTTCATGACAGCTTGTGTCTTACATATAAAAAACCCATAGCAGTATTTATACTCTTGTTTCTACCTGTATTGGAGTCAAGCTCAGTTGTGGGGGTTTGGAAGATGAATAGTGCAGACACCATATGTGGCACTAAAAGGGTTTCACACACCTTTCATCGTTGTGGGGTTCTGCTGCCACTGGTGCCGTTGGCCACCAGCAGTGCAGGCAGATGATTGCATAGTGTCTTAGTCTATGTCTGGAAATCTGCAAGTGTCTTGAACTCCTGCAGAAAGGCAAATCTTCCCCAGGAAATTCAGATCTTAATTTTGAGCGCTTTCTAAAAACCTTTCCCTCTCTTTACTTCCGTATCTGCCTGTGTCATTGTGTGCTGTGCTTGTCCTTCCTGTGCTTGGAGTTCCCTGGCATCACGGGGTGCTCAGGGTGTCACGCAGGGCAGTGGAAGCACCCACCTGTGGCCCTCAAGCCTGCTCGGGGACCCCTCTGTGGGACTGTTCCCACTTGCTGTCACCTCTGGCAGAGCAAGAGCTGGAAGCACAGTGCTGACTCTCCTGTGGCACTAAGCAATCTGCAGAAGTTTCCTGGAGCCTTGACACTCCCTCTGGTACTGAAAAGCCCTAGGTACAGATGTAATTTCGTGAATGCATAGAAGATATCCAGAGAAAACTGCATATTCAGTCAGGTGCAGTGTGGCCCAGTGTGTCCTACGCAGTGCTTTTCTTCTCACTCTTCTTCACACAGACAGTCTTTGTTTTTGCTGCCTAAGGCATGGAAATCACAATCGCGTCTCAAGCTGCCTGGCCTGCATTATGTCAGGAGTTCAAATGCTGCTTTAATTCACAGCCAGACTTCAAGGGCTGTGCTACCTTTCCTTTTTTTTTTTTTTTGTTGTTTTGTTTTTCTTTCCACTGGCACTATGTAAAGCTCAAATACTGTCTGGATACTTCTACAGTGCAGTTGTGTCTCGAATGCCTCATGCAATGCTAGCTGCCTGCAGCTCATTGAAGACCTGGTAATGCAGAAGAGAAGGCAGAGAGGGACAACTCTTCAGTTTTGAAAAGGTATGCCTGAAAAGGGATATGACATATGGCCTTTGACATATGGTAGGATGATGGGATGGAGTGTTCAGATAGGGCGTGATTGTTCCTCTGTTTATCACTGCCTAGGAACTACAGGATACAGATAAACAGTGGAACTCATTGACACAGGATGTTGGGGATGTGGTTCAAGAAAAGCCATTAGATGAATCTGCAGGCGGAAAATCCATTAGGGCTGGCTAAACAGACAGATAAGCCTTTGGCTCAAAAAGTCACCGAGGCATAGACGCCCAGCGCTGACTCAAAGGCAGAGAAAAGATCAGCTTGTCAGTGTGGATATCAGCTATGCTGGAGAAACAGGCTGGCATGGAAAGTAGCAGTGGTAGAGGGACAGGGAGTGATCCTGTAGTGGGGAGCTCAGCTGGGACGTGGAGTTCCCAGTGGAAGGGTTGGAGAGAGGGGTGGTGTAGAGGGATGGAGCTGGAAGGCCATCAAAACTTGTATTAGAGGAGATATACAAAGAAATTGACAGGGATGAAGTATGTAGGAAATAAACTACAATGTGAGAGGAGAGGCTGATCTTCATTCCTGGTAGATGAGAGGTGGCAGAACACCCAAAACCAGTACAAGAGCAATACTTGGAGGAGAGGAGGTAAAGAAAATAGTCTATCTGAAGACAGGCAAGGCTGAAGGTCAAACAGAGAGGGATGTCTACAGAAAAGTGTCTGTGCAGAGACTGACCTCACCTCTCTATTAACTATAGCCACACCTACAGTGCAAGAGGAGTAGGCCTGTGGAGTGAAAGAGATGCTACCGGGACTTCATCCCCACAGGTATTTTGAATTTTTTGATTTGGCCCAGCTGGTCCCATTAGCAGATGGATTGCGCTGGGTTCTGATCCTGGAATGTTTTTATCTGAAGAGATATGAAGAGATATGAAGAGAATGCTGCTGTCTGCATGCTCCAAGACAGCTTTGCAATGCAAACTGGAGTGCAGTAAATGGCAGCGATAAGGAGATTTGCTTCAAAAGTGTGCTCCCGGTCTGGACCAAACACTGCTTCTGCACTTGCACTGATGGATTTGGTTCAGAGTGATGCTGCTGGTTTCCCAGAGAGTGTGCATTTGCCAAGCCCAGCGGGTCAATCAATGGGCACAAAATCTCATTTCTCTGGCAGGGAAAGCATGGGTAGTCTTCCCACTTAGCTAACATGAATCAAAGCCAGACTAAGAACCAGAAAGAGCAAAACTGAACCCAGTATCTCTGCTCTAGATGGTGAATCGATTTTAAAACTTGTGATGCGGCAGAAGAAAGCATTGGCTGTTGTGTCTGTAACACCTGCTTTTGCCACGCTGTCTTGCTGGCTTGTCATGCATCAAATAAATGGGGCCTGCTGTTAGAGAGCTCAAAAGTGCATTAGGAGTTTTCTGGAGAACAGAGAGATGTCAATTCTGATATAATCAGCCAGGCAAAGAGAAAAGCTTCAACTGGAATCACAAAGCAATTCCACAGGTGCTGCATGAGTGTGGGAGAGCTCCCCACACTTCTGTGGACACCTAGATGTTTTCTGCGTGCAGATGATGCTTCAAGGGAAGTGGAAGAACTCTGCAGCTATGGGCTTCAGAGAAGACCTTTGATACTGCCTGCCACCTTTCAAAGAACAAGGTCCTGCTGTTGTTGCTCCCAGAAGGACAGGGACTGTTTCCCTTTGCTCCTGGATGACAACTGGGAAACCCATAGCTGGTTCTTCTCTAGTCCATGATAGTAGGTACCTGTGTCTTTTGCTGCTAAATCAGTTTACTGACAGGGGCATAGAACTCCTGGAAGGGCAGTTACAGAGCCAGACTCTTCCTGGCAGTGACAGCATAACAAGGAAAAAAGGATGCAAGCTGCAGCTGGAGGGAAGTAGGTCAGGCGTTAGAGAAAGCCGCGTCCCTGGGAGAGCAGTGCAGCCCTGGAACCAGGCAGGTGAAAGCCTTCGTCATTGGAGTTTGGAGGCTCTACATCTGCCCTGATTTAGAGCTATGGGCAGGTTCACTGTGAGGTGGGACTGGAGACCACCAGAGGCAAGGTCCCCTAGTCTGTGTCCTTGTGTCTGTGCTTGTGCTTTCCCGACCAGACTGTCAGAGCTTGGTTAGTGCCCTGGCTCTGTCGCAGTTTCCAGTTTCATCTGGTTAATGAATGGATGAATCTCAGTTTTCCCAGGTAGCTTTGGAGAAGCTACCTAGCTAAGGCCAGGCTTGGTCTTGCTGGCCAGAATCTCATCACGTCCTGCAAGTGTTCTAGTCCATAGGCTGGTTAATACACAAACCTGCAGTCATGGGGGAATGTGGTTACATAAGATCGCATTAGATGTAAGGGCCTGTATATTCAGACATTCGGGTGAAGCATGTAGCCTCCAAACCTTCACAGAACTCAGGAGAAACATCTGCACTTGGTGCATTTCCATCCTGCTGGCCACTTCAGATTTCCTAACATATCTGTATTCTGGTGGCAGCCACAACTCCTCAGCTAGGCAGAAGAGGTTTGGGAAGAACCCTGGCTAGCCCAGTGGACCCTGCTTGGACTCTTGTGGGCAGCTAACCAAGGTCTTGGAATTCCGTGAAGGTGGCCAAACCTCCAAAACCAGTGATGCCTAGCTTTCCTGCAAGGAAAGTGTTCTGTACAGTAGCCTTTAGCAGAGATATGCCATCTGCCAGCTATCTGCAGGGATGCTTGGACCTCATGATAAAGAGCAGTGGGACCAAGCGTCCCTATCTTCCCAAACAACATGGCAGGCTACTGAGACCCAGCTACACATTTTCAATGGGGAGCTGAACTTTGGTTCCTGAAACTCAGAAACCAGCTTGGCCTTGAATAGCAGAAAGCTTCTTCCTGTGACATAGGAGAGTGAAAGCATGGTCTTCTGAGTTAGAGAAACTGCTGAGCTTTCAGAGGGTGAGATGATGAGGCTGCCTTTCTGACAAGAAATGTGGCAATGTCTCTTAAAGTTTGTGCATTTTGCCACTTCCTTTTTATTGTGAGTTTTTGCAGGGTGCGGGGGCGGAGGAGGCTTCCAGTTTTTATGGTTCTTTGAACTGGGGTTGTTGTATTTGCTTTTCTTTCGTAACAGAGCAGGATCTTGCCAGCGTAGGAAGGCTCTGTGAGGTGGAATTTGCCCTCTTATTGAATTCAGAAGCACATTAGTACTTACAAGGAAGTTGATAAGCAATAATATTTTCTTTGCTGCCCAGGTAACTGGCAGAGTGAAAGAGGGTATTGTCTCTGGAGAATGCAGGCAAGTCAGCTTTATCTTTCTGCTGGAGTACACGGGCTATCTTGGAAAGCTGGAGGTGAACCAAGGGAAAGAGGGACTCTCCAAAGAGGCTGGGGTGGCCCCATCCTCTGTTTCAGTCATACTGTCTGCTGCCCTTCCTGGGAGCTCTGATGAGCCTAATGAAACAGAGTTGAGTTTCGGGGTTGTTTGGGGTTTTGCCAGACTTTCACTATCCCCCAGCCCACTACTGTATTTCTTAAAGGCCCCATTGACTGAAGCTGTTTGTGTCCTCAGCGGATCATCTCTTTTTCTATTCAAGCTTGCAGACTAGAGGCACCACATGAAGCAGATATGGGAAACGTGGTGAAGGGGGTTGAACTGCCAGAAAATGGTGTTGCCACCAAGTGTGGGATCATCCCTGGAGGATTCCGCTGTCCCTCCTGGGATGCACAAACTGACTTTGCATTGACTGAGCACAAGTTTCTTCACACTCGTTGGAGGGTGGGCCATGCTCTCCGGCTTGATTTCTAACTGACATTGGCTTAAAAATATTCATGAAGCAACTTCTCCTGTGGCCTGGGGGAATTCATGTGCAGTGAAGTGGCGTTTCACTCCCTGTGCCTGAGCAAGAGGTATGAACCTTCAGGAAGTGGAGCTCCAGGTGCTGTTGGCAGTAGAGTGACAGTGGTGGTACCACTGGTGCCTCAGGCTCCCTCACTCCAGGGTGAATCATTCTGGTTGCTCGTGGGAAGAGCGATGCTTGTCTGGCCGCTGCAGGAAAGTCCAAGGTCTGGCAACAGACCCTCCATGGGCACTTCCCAGCCCCTGGGCTTCCTAAGCAACCTGGAGGCTTCCAGCCTGCTTTATGCCTCTCTTGAGGGGAAAAACAGCCCCACATGAACTTCAATACAGATAAATGCCAACGTCTGCCCCTGATTTGCAGCACCTCTGCAGTGGTGCAGGCTAGATGCTACTGGGAAGAGAGCAGCTCTTCAGTGAAGGCCACAAGGGTCCTGGTGGGCAGCAAGTTTGACTGGAGTAACTTTGCAAGCCCTGCAGGCCAACTGCAGCCTGGGCTTCTCCACAAGACTGTAGGCAGTGAGGTTTCCCAAGGAGGCTATGGGCTCTCCATCTTCATCAGTCTTCTGAACTCAGCTGGACAGTCTGAGCAACATGACCTGTCTTTCTAGTGAGCGTTGCTGGGGGTTGAGAATAGGACTCAGGGCCTCCAGAAGTGTCTTCCGGCCCAATTTTTTCCTGTGATTCTGTATGCTTTATTGTTGTAATTTCTTCTCCCACTTGTCCCAGGACGAAGCTCAAGTACACATTCAGTGTCAGGCTTGGAAGTGACCCCAGAAGTAAAATAAATAACAGGTAACAATTCAGCCAGCACTTCATGACGTGGCCTCACTATACAATGTTGTGGGGGACCTACCCAAAACACAATCTTGAGCTCCTTGTCAGGTTAGGTGATAGGAGAGTTCAAGCCTCTTGGGAGATGCCTGAGGCTGTGATCTCTGCCAGTTTTTCCTCTTTGCCTTCTTCCCTGCTCCTGGCCATTGCTGCTGGCTGTGCTGGGATGACCTAGTTAAAAATAAACCTGGCTGAGCTATTTTTGTGAGGCACATATGCTCCCTTGTCCATCTTGCTGCTGTGCCAGTGTGACAGAAGAGCATAGCCATGGAGTAATACCAGGTGTTGGGGATGCGGCAATACCATGAGCAGGTGTCACCATCAGGGAGTTTTTATACTGGACCTCATTGGGCATTGCTGCCTGCCTTGGGGAGCGCATTGTGGTTTCAACTTTGGCTAAATGCAAATGCAGTCGGAAAGCTCTTCCAGGACGGCCACTGGATTTTTTCTGTCTCAACCTTGCCTTGTGGAGAGTGGCCTTGTTTCACTCCTGGCAGCCCTAGCCTGCCTCTGGACGTATGCTTTTAAAATTATTTTGAGGTTCTCAACACTTGGTGTATCTTCTAACATGAAGCAAATTTGCACAATGTGCATTCTGCCAAGTTTAGGGCTCTGGTGTGTCCTTGGCCCTTGGTGAGCTGCTTTGGGGTTCCTCACTAGAAAGATGCTCTCAGACGATGTGATACCAGCTGGTGATGATGTTTGTGGGGTGCAGGGCTGCAGTGGGCTGCTGGAGTCTTGCTGTTCAATACAGGCCAGGTCTCTATGCAATGTTTGCCTTCCCTGGCTCAAGCAGTTGTTTGGGGGATGCAAAAGTACAGGAATCCCCTTCTGCTTGTGGTCCAAGCAGATGATGCCTGTGTCAGCAGAGGAGCCACTGTCTTGCCTCTCCTGGGGCTGTGTCCAGCCTCTGTGTAAGCTTTGACCTGCTGCTAGCATGGGGGAAGGTCTGACATGCATCCTGGCCAGCATGCACCAAAACCAAGGGGCAAGAGGGGCTGCTGTGCTTGCTCAGAGAAAGATTTGGGCCTCGCTGTTCTGTGGACGAGGAAATCAACTAATTTCCATCTTGAGTGACTCCTTCACCCCCTGCTTCATGTCCTCTGTATTTGTGCAATGCTTACACTACAGACAGAGGTGTTTTTTCACAACCAACTTTCTAGTATCTCAGCCACGCTGGAGAACTGCAAATATTTTGGAGTGTTATTTAAAGCTGGATTTTCTGGTGAAAGGTAACACATCTCTAGAATATAGTCTCCTTTGAGATCTTGCTTGCTGTTGTAATTTTGTCCCACACAACCTCTGCAGACCCAAATCCGTCCACACCAGCAGCATATCCTCACTCGCATAGCCAGTAGCTTGCAGGTTGTGCTGCTGAAATAAGGTGACGGAAGCAGTTCCCACAGCTCCCGGTGGGCTGCTAAGGAGAAAGGACATACGTGCTTCTACAGAGCACTTATGTTGAAACTGGCGCTAGCAATGGACATGGACAAAGCACCGCTTTCCATCATCTGCTTTGTCTCTGAAAATACAGAGGTTTGAGCACGTAACTGAGGCTTGGTTTGGTGACCGCTCTTTGCCTGTACCCCTGCACTGAGGAAGGGTACTTTGATTAGGATGCTGCTTTACAGCACAGGAGAGGCATGCGGTGTGTGTGCTGTCTGGCTGGTGGGGCTACCTTGTTCCTCTCAGGAAGGAGAGGGCACTTGGGCAGGCTGCAGGCTGTGAGCTGCTGCTTTTGGGGGGTGGCATGTGTTTGTTTCTGAAAGTTAACTGAAATCTTAATCTGAGCTCTTATAATCTGAGCCCCGTAATGGTGGGTGTGGATCCTTTAGGAACAAAAGACAAAGAAATGCAATTGATAAAATTGCATCCATCATAGGATGGTTGATTTAAAAGGCTGGTTCGCAGCTGGCCGGTTTAAAAGGCTTCCAGCTCTGCTAGCAGATAGGGTTATTTTTCCAAGGATATGCCTCTGAGCAGCTGTAAAAAGGTCCTGCTGCCTGACAGAAAGGCGTGGTGAAAGGTTTTTATTTGCTACTGTGGATTGATTGGAGTACAGATGCTCTGGAAGACATGCTGCATTATTCATGTGGCAGATACCTTTGCTAAAAGCTAATGCACAGCCCGGAGGCTGGGAGAAGTGGTACAGTCCTTTGTATGGTTTTTGTTGATTCACTGGAGAGCCTGGGCTGCTCTCAAGCTTTTTTTTTTTCTGAATACTGAGATTGATAAAGCAAATCGAGGAATGCAAGATCACTTAGCTGAAGGCTTTCCACCTCCTTTCTTGTTCACAAACTATTCCCAGCTTTTTTTTTTTTTTTTTTTGAACGCATTATTCATACAAAACTGCTTGTTAGACTGGTCCGGTTTGTGAGACTTCACCGGTAACTCAGTTTTCCTGTGGCACCAACATAAACTGCTTCCCTGACAGGCTTCAAGTGTCTGAGGTGCGAAATGCATGCCAACAGGCGGTTTGAAAACTGAGCATCTGCAGTAACGCTCCCCCACACTGGATTCTCCATTAATGCATATTCAGTAGCCTTACCCATGAATATTCCCACCGTTGAATGTAGATGCTGGGGCACCCACCAGCAGCTGCAGGGCTGCGGGAGAGACAGCCCTTGTGTTTCTGCGTGCTGGCTGCGGTGGGAGGGCCTCACGCAAGGTTCAGGGTGCTGTGCTCTGAGAGTTGGTGCCCTGTTTTTGTGGGAAGAGGCAGAACTGCAGCATACGTGCTTGTGCCTGGACTGCCTGAGCCCCCAGAGATCTCCTTCTGAGCTGCTGGCAGCCGGCAGTGTTTGCTTCTTGCAGAAACAGCTTTAAATTATACTGCAAACCCTGGAGTCAAAGATGGGAAATGCTTTTCCTGCTTGTACCGACCATATCTGTTGGGGAGAAGACCTTGCTGGACTCAGCAAGGCAGACTTTGTTTCCCAGTTGTGGCCACTGACTGTAGTTACACCTTGTCTGTGGGCCAAATGCATAAAAAGCCAGCTTGGGAACATGTCTCTTTGTGTAGCTCCTTTTGCCCTCTTTTAGGAACTGTCTATAAAGTAACATGGTCAAGGCCATGGTCCAATTGTCAGGTTGTCCATCTGGGGACAGGATTTTGCTTCTCAGTCTACAGTTGTGGAAGATGCAACTGCCTCTGTTTGCCCTGCATCGAGGGGAACCAAGTTGTGAACCAAGAGGTGAAAACCACCGTATCTGTACCGTTTATTACTCTTGTAACAATAAATCTGTAGCCTCTGAGCTTGTAGTATTGAGATGACATGTACAGATGGTATTTAAAGCTCTGGGTTTCTGCATGATCACATTGTCTGGTCGACTTTGGATCCAAATGAATTTATTACTGATAATTTCTCCTTGATAGTGTTATTACATGGCAGAAGTGGAATCTGGATGGCAAGGTACGTCTGAGGGCGCGTGACCCACTGTTTTGCAGATGTGCCTAGGAGAGTGTCCACAGCTTGGAGGGGAGCCCAGCTTAAGCTCTGAGGCTCACAAACCATTTAGTGCTGCAAGTTTGAGAGAACCGGAACCAGAAACAAAACAGTCTGTGCTTATTTGGCACCTGACCCAGGAAGGTGATGGCTGGTGATGAAGTTCTGAGGGCTCCGATTTTGTCTTGAAGCAGTAGCTCCACAGAAACTGTGATAAAACCTCTGTAAAAGGCAGGAGACTTTCATATGTGTGTGTCTTACAAATTGTAGAGAACACTGACATTCCTTTCTTTGCTTTCTGGGTTGCCTTTTTGAGGATGTACTCATCTTACATTTTGAAACTTTGAGGAAGGAAGTCTGTAGGTGGATTTTAAAAAAAAAAAAAAGCAAACTCAAAAATGTAAGCCTGGGATCCTTGAGTTAGTGAAAAATGTTGCCTGGATGAGGGTTGGAGCCAGCATGCCAGCCTGTAACATGGCTGAGTCAAATCCATGCACCAGGGCAAATTAAATGCCTAGTGAAGACCAGCAGGGCCATATGGCATCACTGCTGTGTGCATACGCCCGTGCTCTGACTGCACTGCTGGGTGCAGGGAAACGACTGGCAAAGGGCAGCAGTCAGACACACTGGACCTAAGAGGTGTGTGATAGATAAGATCAGTTGCAAAACAATCAAATTGACAGGAATGCATGAGTTTTCCAAGGAAAGTGTTCTCTAAGAGCTATCCCCACCCCTTTCCTGCACAGGAAAATACAATTTCTGTTTTGAAACTGAAGAGCTATGGCTGAAATAAAAAGAAGAAAAGAAAATAGGATTGAGAGTGTTATCTGCTGAGCTGTAAAGTGTGAGCTGTCATCGCTCTCTGGATTTCTAGAGCTGTTGCTTTCCATGTACTGCAAAGCACAGACACCTTTATTTACGCTGTTACTACCACTGGGCTTTTCAAGCCTATTTATATGGGAATTCCCTTCCAGTAGAAGCTAAAGCCTGTAATTGTATTAATGCAATCACACCAGTGTTGCTGCTCCGCTTTGGCATGCAGAAGCTAATCCAAAAGGGTTACCTCTCACAGGGGAAAAGGTGAAGATGCTCTTCATCCCCATCTTGCCTGTAGATGAGCATATCTGCACAGGGACATTTGTTGGTGTGCTGAGCAAAACCCAGTGCAGGCAGGGGTGGGTGTAGGACAGCATGTCCTGCAGAGAGCCACCAGCATACACAGTGCTGTGGGCCTGACTTTCCGCAGTAGGAGCAGTGAGACTTTGTGCATCCTGAAAAGGCGTGCTGTGACACAGATTTTGAAGTTGGACTCCTGGGTGTTGCTCCAGATCTTCAGTCACAGGTGAGGTAGGAGCTCTCCTGCTGCAGATAATACTTCCCATGAGCAACCTGCTGACGGTACAGATATTTGGTGTGCTGGACCTGCAGCTCAGTCTCATGCATTGGAAAAACCTGTTTCGGAAGCCTCATCAGAAGAAAACCTTGGAGATCTTGAAGAACTTGCTCCCTTGGTAGGCTGTTACAAACAACAAGCAGCTTTCTGTCTCGCATGCAGTCCAGTCCCTGGACCCCAGCAGGTACTGGGATACTGGTTGCTTAGCCGGTGAGTTGCCACCTAGTAGGCTTGGCGTGCCCTGTGATCAGGCCAGCAGCACAGTCCTGGCTGGCAGGGCTCACAACCTCCAACCATATTGGCTTCTTGGATGGAGAAACGCAGAGCCCTTCCCAAACCTGGTTAAATTCCTCTGCAACAGCAAGCAGGGATGAGTGGTAATTTGGGCTACAGTGGGGTGGATGAGGTTTGGCAGTGCTCACAGCAGATGTGTGGGGACCCCACTCAGCGTGGGCTGCAGCGTGGGCTGCAGGACGCATGTAGAACTGTCCGAAATTAACTCAGAGCAATTAGCAGGTTGTCTTTGAGGACTCTGCAGAGAGTGGAGGAGATTCCTGAGCTCTAGACAGAGGGAAGCTTGGGCCTCTCCATAAGGAGAATATCAGAACAAGAAAAAGTGGAACCCGTGGGAGAAATAATGAAACAAGAGAGGCAGAATGAGCATGGCAAAATCAGTCATATCAACACACTCTGATTTGCTCTTGCAAAAGGTGGTGAGCCCAGTGGATGTGCAGAAGCAGAAGATGTCATTTATCTCGACTGTAGGAAAATGTTCAGTCCTGTCCCACACAGTTCAGATAAGGGAATATGCACTAGATACCCCTCTCTATGGTAAGGTACATGTAAATCTGGTGAGGAAACTATACAAGGGAGCTTATGTGATGCTTAATTATAAAAACGTGAGGATGTATTGAGAAGAGTTTTGCAGGGTTCTTCCTGCCATCTGATGCTGTTTGGTATTTTTGTTGGTAATTAGGACAAAGGAATAAATAATAAACAGGAAACTAGGAGGAGCAGGAAGCCTGCAGAAGGACAGGGCTCTGGTTTGAAATTGCCTTGATGAGATGAAGAAATGGCATGGGAAAATCAGGATGCAGGTTCAGGTCTTCAGATGATGCAGTGCTGTCAGACCCAGTGCAGTTCTGCAGAAAAATGTTCAGGGCCTGCTGTTCATTCCAGGCTGAGCATGACCCAGTGACGTGCTGTAGCAAGGAAATGATAAATATGAACAGGAAAGTATCTGGTAAATTATAAAGGAAGCATTTGTTCATCCATGTTAGTAAAATAGATGTATGCCAGTTTGAGGTGCAACTGCTCTGGAAAAAAAAGACCAGCCAAAGGGAGCGGAAACGAGGAGGATAAATTCATCAGCTGTTGAGAAAACATAGCAGGAGGAGAATGAGGTAAAAACTGGAGACGACTGAAAAGCTATGTGTCAACTGTGGAGGAAAGCTTGCTGCAGGAAGAAGGGAATAGTCGTCTTCCTGTGATGTGGCTAAACAGGGTAAGAAGCAAGTGACATTGATTGCTAACCTCGTGCTGCCTTATCACTATGGTGAGGAATCATGCTGGTATTTATTGGAAACGGAGTACACTATGTCACAGAGATTTTGGCTTTTGTTAGTGCCGTTTGGCTTGTGAGGCCTGGCAAGGGTTTACAGGAGCTGTGCTGACCCTCCCATCTATCTCACTTTTTTATCTGTCTGCTAACTTTGTTCCCTTTTCTACTTCTTTGATGTCATTTTCCTTTCCCCAGCCTCCCATGAAAACATTCTAACATTGCTTTCTTGCTTTCTTCTTATGGTTGGATTTAAAAGAGAGGCCGCACCCTGTAGTCCAGCTATTTTTGTTGCTTTAAGTCAGCTGGTTGAGTTGCTGCTCATTTTCCTTCCCCTGAGCATGGCTTGTCTGATGAGTCTCTGGCAGGCAGTGTTGTGTAACAGCAACTTCTCCCATCTCCTTCGCAGTGAATGCACACAGAAAGTTCTGGTCTGCTTTCACCCTATCTGCTCGGGATGCTTTCCCTAGAGGTCACTGTGCAGATTTGACAAGGTCGTAGCGTGGCTGAGGGTGGAGGCAGCTCTGGAGATCATCTAGTCCAACTGCCAGCTCAGAGCAGGTTCACCTACAGCAGGTTGCTCAGGGCATTATCTGGTTGGGTTTTAAGTTCCTCTGAGGATGAAAACTCCACACCCTCTTTCAGCAACCTATGCCAGTGTTTGACCGCCCTCAGAGTAAAAAAGTTTCTTCTTACATTTAACTGCCTAATCAAGCTCAGGCTGAAGGGCCTGAGGTTCCTCAGATCCTCTGGCTTGCCGTTTTTGAACATAAGAGTGACATCTGCTTTCATCCAGTCCTCAGGGACATCCCCTGATTGCCATGACCTTTCAGAGAAAACCAAGAATGACTTTGCAATAAGATGGGCCAGCTTCCTCAGCTCCTGTGGTTGCATCCCGTCAGGCCCTTGTGCATGTCCAGTCTGGTTGAATGTTCCCTGACCTGATCCTCTTCCACCAACAGTAAGTCTTCCTTGCCTTGGAATTTCCACAGGTCTCAGAGGCCCAAGATCCCTGAAGGCTGATCTTAGCCGTATAGACCGAGGTGAGGAAGGCATTCAATGCCTCAGCCTTTCCAATGTCCTTTGTCACCAATCCCCATTCCCATTCCTCAGCAGGCAGGCCCACATTTTCCCTAGTCATCCCCCTGCTGACGATGTACCAGCAGAAACCTGTTACCCTTCACATCCCTCGCCAGATTCAACTCCAGGTGGGCTTTAGCTTTCATAAGCCCAGCTCTGCATCTTTGAACAGTGCCTCTGTATTCCTCCCAGGACACTTGTCCCTGCTTTCACCTCCTGTGTGTATCCTTTCTATGGCTGAGTTTTATGAGGATGTCCTGGTTCATCCATGCAGGTCTCATGCTGCCTTTGCTTGTTTTTTTGCATTTTGGGACGGACCATTAGGAACTTGGAGGAGGTGAACCTTGAAAATCCTTCTGTGGTTGTGCTTCAGAAATAATTTCGTAGCTTTTGTGCCATTTAGAAATTGTTTCTCATCCCCTTAGTTGTGCTTTTTTACATTAAATCTGCCTAATTTATAAGCGTCTTTCTATTTTTTAAATTTGGCTGCAACTTTAACCTCTCTTGCTCCAGTTATAGTGCTCTTGAATATTTCTATGCCACTTGCAAGGACTTAACTATTTTAGCTGCTTCTTCTATTGCTTCTTCTAAAGCTTCCTCATTTGTGCTTGGAAATACTTACTGAGCCAAAATAGAGTTTGCAGTTAATGTCAGGCACACATATTCCTGGTGTGCCAGCGAGCAGGCTCCTAGGTACCAGAGAACTGGAAGATGGCCCATGCAGTACCACTGTCTGCTGTTGGTAACCTGTTAAAGACAACCTGTTAAATGTTCATCTCCATGATCAGTTCTTAGCAATATTTCCTCCATAGTGACGGCAGTATATTTCATATAGTTTTACCAAAACCTTTCACACCCCAGGACAAGAAATGCTTAAAATGAGAAAGGGCAGCATGACCGCTTCAACACAAGGTTTGGATGGCTGTAGAAGGGTTTGGCTTTGATTTATTGATGTACATTCTCTTGAGAAGAGCTTGTTATGAATGAAGTGTCACCAAGCAGGAGAGGACAGGAGAGAGGAATGTTTGCCTTTGTGACAAGAGACCTTCATCATGGGGAAGCAAGAGCTGCCAATATGATGAGGTGAGGATGGTCCCAAACCAATGGAACAAAGAGGTGTCTTGGCAAAGCCTCCACCTGCTCTTGCAACAGTTCAACAGTGCAGTAATCCCTTTGGTGTTTTGAGGGGTCTCCTCTAGTTTCTTTGCAGCCTACAGACCAGGGACTTCCTCTCCATCTGCCTGCTGGTGCATAGGACTTTGTGTTTATGAGTACAGCTGTATCATTAGTGGTCCTGTCGTTAAGAGACTTACAAGCCCAACTCAACAGGCTTCCCCCATGCTGC
Organism: Ardeotis arabs; assembly: GCA_011801015.1. Lineage (NCBI taxonomy): Eukaryota > Metazoa > Chordata > Aves > Otidiformes > Otididae > Ardeotis > Ardeotis arabs. Next base: position 120,996 of record JAAGAY010144906.1, on the reverse strand, counting down.
TGGTGAGTCCTTTCTGGGGGCAGGAGGTGGGTACTTCTGGAAGTAGTCCCTGCTCTGCTGATTCCCCAGGCCATGCATGGAGAGCCGTGACAGAAGTCTTGGGGGACAGGTCAACCTAAAGAGGGGTGGCGCAGGGCACCAGGAGAGTGAGGGGGTCTCCCTCCTGGGGGTTTGCAAGGCACAGCTGGAGAAAGCTGCAGTGATACTGATATGTCGCTGGGGTGGCCTTGCTTTGAGCCAGAGGATTGTTCTCTACCATCTGTGATAAAACTGTCCCTTACTGCTGCTTCTGATGAAAGGTGAAAGAGGAGGGTGGGAACAGTGTGAGGGGTGAAGAGCTGCCTGCTCTGATAAAATCACCTGGGAATATTATTTTGTGTGGGGTAGAATGAATGATGGCTGGACCAGACTGTGCTCCAACGGGCTAACTGCTCATGCTGGAGTCTGGTTCGTGTTAGGATGAGAGAGTCTGTCCCGCCTTCCAAAACCCTTCTGGGATGAGTGCATGCTACTTGCAGAAAACTGTATCTTATTACAGTACTTGAATTTGCAAGAGGGAAACGTTTGCCCACTCTGCTGTTTTTAACTGTGTCCTTTTCATTGCTGTGAAAGCTAGTGGCAAACAAGAACACACGGGATGGGAGATGGAAACACAGCAGTAGTTGCTTGTAGCTAGAAAGTGGCACCTGCGGACTAGCACAACAAGCAGACACCTTTCTCACCGCTTCCTTATTCCGTGATCACTGTGCTCCTATCAGGATTGCAGCCAACAGCCTTTTCTCTGCGTAAGGCAAGAAGAAAGGGTGAGAAATACATGTGGAGCGGTGTGAGGTTGAAAGTTTTAAAGCCGTCTGGAAGTGAGAAGTTCCTCTGCACACTGTTTTTTCAATGCCTGTCACTTGAAATGATCTTGTTTAACGGCAGGGACAGGTTGTATTGGAGCAGGTGGCCTGCAGTACTGGATCTCAGAGAGGGAGATCTTTGCCCTGTGGGAGAAGCATTAGTAGCATTATTCAGAGTAAATATAATGATGTGATGTATTTGTCTTTGCCAAAACCACCCCGGTCTACTGGGTGTACCTGGGACTTAGTTGTCTCGGTTTGTTAGTCAACTGCTAAGAGCAGCTGTTTCCCAGTGAAATATGCTCGTACGTGAGTCTTGCTAGTGTACTGTGTCCAGGTGACTGATGTCTGCTGCAGGACGTGTGTGAAATATTGACCCTGCTCTCCTGGTGTATGTACTGCACTATTCCCCAGCGGTGCCCTGATGCTGGCTAGGTAAGAGCAGAATGTTCTGGGGCAGCCTGCTCTGCAGCTGTTCCTCTGCTGGGATTCGACAAAAAGCAAGATGCAGCAAGAAGCACTCTCTGATCAGAAGAGGTGCCAACAGTCTCTTTAAAGTGAAGACAGTGAAACCAAGACCTTGTGCCTGTGTGAAGATTGCACAAGCCTAGTTTGGGAGCAGGTAGCAGATGTCTTCCTGCTTCGACATAAATCTATTGTGGGGACAGCGGGGGGTGGGGACAGGATGACTTTTAATGGAGCTCTCTTGTACAGTCTGCTTTGTATGGAGCCATGTCATGAAATCTACAGTGCACGTAGCAGGCTTTCAGGCAGAAAACCAGCAGTATTTCATGATATATTAATTGCTTTATTTAAAGTAATGTATTTAACTGCTTGCTTTCTACAAGTCCTGGGGTACTGGGAATGGGAATGTCCTTCCTATTTCCTGTGTGCAGCTTTGTGTTCAGTGTACGGCAATGCTGAAGCTGACTTCATGTAGATCCTGCTTTTGTCATCTGTCTCTAAGCATTATCTAATTGCCTTTGGCAGAGACAAGATAGCTGAAAGGGTTTTTCAAGTCTCCCGGAGTGACTTTTCTTGTCTTTTGGCTGCAAGTTACATTATTCATTTTTGGATGGGGAAGGGAGAGTTTTGAGAGGATCAGCTGTCAGGGAGGGGAGGAGAGAGGATTTAGCAGGAGAGGAGAATGATGAGATGAATGAAACTGAATCGAAGACAGTAGGAGAGAAAGAGCCAGAGAAAATAATGGACCCAGGCAGATTTTGGGAAGGACAGTGATTCTTGCTTTTGTTTGATTTTATTACTTGGAGCTGAGTGCATGTAAATATTTTTTTTTCATTGACTGCTGGTACAGGACTGAGACTGTGTGTCTTCTCTGGAGCCCTCTAGTTGTGTATCCCTGTGCCAGTTTCAGTCTGCTTATTTGCATGGAATTGGAACTTTGAATCTTTTGTGGCACTCTCCTTGGATACTTGCAAACAGCGCTCTCAAGAGACTAACAAGGATGCCCTATGAGTTTTTTGGCCATAGAAACATCACCTAACAATGACGAAGTTCAAAGGGAGAGGGCATTACCTATGCAATATAAGTTTAGCATTCCAAAAGAGAAAATGAAAAGGGAAACTGAAAGTTTTCATGGCATTTCAGATTGAAATGTTCATTGTAACTTTCAAAATCCCCCTTATTAGCATTTGCATTCCTTCCTTTCTCCCCTTTTAATCTCTTTTTGACCCTGCATGTAAGAGAACAAATGAGTAGTAATTTTTTTTTTTTCTGTTGGTCCCTCTGCTTTTCAAATTATCACTAATTTTCAAGAGATTGTGACCTCAGAAAAGTCCTTCAGAACTGTAAATTCTCTTGATTCCCTTTCAGTAAGGACAGGGGAGGAAGAGAGTCCAACTTTCCAGGCTGGATCACCTGAACATCTGAAGTGCTTTTCAGAGTGGCAGGTGAGGGATAGGCATTGGAAAACCTGCCTATGAACAATAAAAAACAGTACTTACGTGTTTTGGAAGATTGTCGTGCTATGTTCTTTCCCAAAGGGCAAGGTCCCAGACGTAACAGGTTTGGCTGGATTTCAGCCTGTGTCTCCCGATGCCATGGCAGCTTTCACAAAGGATCGCAAAACAGGTCACGCAGAGCACAGGTCTAAATGAGAAGGGATGCTTCTTGTGTGAAAACTGAGGAAGTGTGAAGCATAACCATTATTAATTCATTGGCATGTATTTGTACCCTGCTTAGAGGTGAGCGGCCCAATAAAACAGAAAACAATTGTTTGGCAAGGGGCACATACCATCCACATTGCTCACAACAAAGTGGAAGGTTCTCAGCCCAGGCATGGTGTGTTCTGAGAAGTGTGAGCATCTCAGTGTGTGTTTGGATGGGGAGAGGGTGCAAATCTGTCTCTTCAGGAAATGCTATGCCAGATTCTGGTCTCCAGAAGAGCTCTTGCTGTCCTTTGATCACTGCAATAGTCCTGAAACCAGGAGAAGAGACAAGCAGTCTGTTCTCCCCTTGCTTACCTGAAGGCAGCCAGAGCTGGAGAGCTTTCCGTTAGAGCTTACAAACTATTATTCAGCCTAGAAATTCTACATTGGCTGAATTGAGCGCTGCTTCTGCAATCAATGCAGCTTTTATGAGCCCTGCTTCCATACCAGGATTGTAATAGTCTTGTGAGAGACCTCTCATCAAATGTGATGCCCTACAGGCAGTGATCTTGTGCTTGCACAGGCTTAGTGTGGATGAAACTTGTAAAAAAGGCTTTGACTAAAGGTGATCTTATAGCTAGTAGAGTAGGATGCCCATTTTTGTCACTGGAGTAAGAAGTGAGCCTCCTCCCTCTACAGCCTTGAGTCAATTAAATGTTAGTGTGCAATATAGGAGCTGGGCATGCTAAGTGGGATTTCCTACCCTCAGACTTCTTGGTCAGGTTACAAACCCATTTCCCCTCTGACCATGATGTAGTCTGAATTCCTTCCTGCTCCAACTGGGTGCAGCATAGCCTGTGACGTGTGTCCAGCCACTGCTGGAGACGTGCATGCCTGTTCACAGAGGAATGAGGCAAGATCTGGTTTGTAGCTACTGCTGCTTTCCCGGAGTGACCCTGTCACACCACCTGGCTCTGGTTCCCTGGGTGAGCTGAGGGGATTTCATTTCTGCCAAAGACACTCTGATTCCTTCTGCTTCCAGCTGTGATGTCACTACCACCCATTTGTGCTCTGTTTGACCCACATCAGATACTTTTAATGATCTGATTCTGCTCAAATGCCTTATTCTGTGGGTTTTTTTTTTAATTCCCATGCCCCAGGTTAATTTTCTGCTCTTTGAACAAGAGAAAGCAGCTCATGGATGAGACTGAAATGCTAGAACACAAATAGACCAGAAGGGTGTGCTGGAGAGGTCAACTCATAACAGTGTGTGGAGCCACACCTAAGGGCTGGTATTTCCAGGAGATAAGGTGCCCATCAATCTTCTTTCAGTCCTTCCTCGGGGTATAAGGAAAATAATTTCCTTGTCTGTATGCCCTCCAGCTCTTGACACTGTCGATGCCAAGGATATCAAAGATGTTAAAACGCAGAATAAACTCACAAAATACTGTGCAGCGGAGGAGAAGTTGCTCTCAGTTGCATCTGGAGTAGGCTACCGTATGTCTGGTTTTCCTCAAACGTATTTCACTTTTTCCATGTGGTTATTTTGTCCAGGAGAAAGAGAAATTAATCCAAAATTCAAAAATTTCATGCACAGTACAGGCAAGTCTGTCATCCTCTAGTAAGTGGGGTGCAGTGGGGCAAGTGGGAACATGCTGGCTTGTGGTGAAGCACATGTTCAGTCAGTTGGATGTGCATATGCCTGTTTGTTTTGTCTGACGTTTCCTGGAGAGTAGTAAATGTGCCACAGCATAGCTCTCTGAAGACTGCTGCTGAGCGCTGCAGACATCCCTAGACTTCACAGCCCTTTTAGGAACTCACACCTTCGTTGAGCTAGGACCTTTGCAGTCAGGTTTCATGGATGAATCATGAAAAGCTCGCTTTTTATAAACAACCAGTCAGAGCTGAAGCAGAGCAAAGTCCCTTCAGTGCTCCTGCATCGTGGTGGATATGGATTCTTCATCTTTAACTGTCTGTTCTTCAGAGGTCACATCAGCATTTCCACCTTCAGGTCTGGGGAGCACGAAAGGGCTGAGTACGCTGTGCTGGAGGGTATCAAAGTACCCCAGTGGTTTTCTCGGCACCTTTTCAGGGGCCAGGAAGAGGACTCCCACCTGTTCTGAGCACTGGGCTGAGAACTGCTACTGCTTCGCTCTTTTATCAGACCCAGCTGCTCAGCCAAGGACAATATGACTGTGTCTTAAAAAATAAAGGAACAAAAGGTCTTGCAAACAGCAAACTTACAGAGCAATTCTAGGTCAATTCCCTTCTGGTCTTCCATGCATGAGCTGTTGCTGACTGTGCTTGCTGCATTTGTGACTTAACCTGTGCATACGCAGGAAGAGTAGGGCTAATTGCAGGCCCATTTTTCAGTGAAGTTGAAGACATCTCCAGAGGTTTCTCTCCTTACCCTCAGGGCTCCATTATGCTGGGCTAGTTGTCTGAATCCCTACTGCTTGCAAGGGACTGGACCAAACAAAATTTTCACAGTCAGAGAGCTTGGATTCTAGCAAGACCCTGCAAGTGAGAGAAATTGCAGGCATGACCTCATTTTCTCTGCTTCCTTCTTCTGTATTCTGGACCTTGGACAAGAGATGAGGATCATTTTATTTTGAGACCAGCTTGCGTGAATGTTCTTCTGCTCTGTAGCTGAGACACGATGAGATCTGTCTCTCAAGGTAGTCCAAGTTGTGCCTTTCTTCTTGTGGGCGTTGGACTAGATTACCTTTAAAGGTCCCTTCCAACCCTTTATGATTCTACGATTCTTTCAGCTCAGAGCCAAGTACACAGAAATGCCTGCTGTGAGAGGCTTCAGGGAATCATTTAAAACTATTCCTATGTCCTTGCTGTATCTCTTGCAGTTGCATTATCCTGCTTAGAGAGGCAGAGGAGCTGCTTCCTCTGTTTATGCCAGCAGTGAAGAACTGTGAAGCAAATGGACGCATTTTACTCTATTTCATATAAAGCACTGCATATTCTTTAATGAGATCATAGTGTTTCCAGTGCTAGGGGTACACATCTCAATGGGCAGAAGCTGTCTAGGAAACACTGTCCAGCCTGAGGAGGCTTGTGCTGTTGGCCTGCGGCAACCTGGAAGCAGAGACCTGAGGAGTTGCTTGCGGGGATCTCTGTGTCCTACTCTTGGCAGCTTCAGAAAGAAATCTCCTTAATGTTCTTTGTTGGAAGAGGTGGGAGTGGCAACCACAAGGTCCCAGGACTTGGTCTTTGAGAGCTGGGTGAGGGGAGGATAGAGCTAAGCACATCTTAGCTGTATGGTTGGAAATATAGGGACACTAGTACAATCCACAGTGTCTCTCTCCATCCCAGTTCCCTCTCCCCCTACAGGGCTGGTGATACTGGGAGTTAGGCCAGGCTGATGAGGAGGAAAGGCAGGAGGCTGATTCTTGGATTGCAAAGGCTACATACACTGCCTTCCTCCTTTCTGCAGGATGCAAAGGCCTCTGTGCCATGGTGGCAGAGGGCTGATGGTCCTTTCATGAGTCCCTTTCATCCTTTTGTCAGTGCAGCATCAGTCTCTGTGCTGGGATAGTGACACCAGTGTCCTGAGGAGCAAGTGAGGGGCATCTTCTGCCTCCTTACCCAGAAGAAAGGACCCAGACCTCAGCTCCAGCTGCCTCTCACGATGGGAATATACTGCCTACGGGCGCTGTCCAGTGCGCAGGGATGGTCTGCCTGCCCCTGCTGTGGGCACCCTGGCTCCTTGCTGCCCCTCAAGCAAGTGGGGTGAGCTAGGGATCCCTGAGCTATGGCTTCAGGCCTTACCTGGTGCCGTGCACCCAGGATTTTCAGGACTTTGGGCTCAGCCCATGCTGGCTTACCCTGCTCAGACATGGCTGTTCAAGGAGAGACCCTCTGAACTCTGGGGCCAGCTGTCCAGTGCAGGGAGAAAGCTAACCCTGTTAGTCCTAAAAACATCCAGGGAAAGCATATTGTTAAGGGACTATGCAAAACATTTAATTTTTAGGCTCTATAAAATGCATAAATACGCTGGTTTTTGGAGGTGGCACTTTCTGCCCCCCATCCCTTCTACCAGTTGCTGTTTGCACAGTTTTGGAAACGGGTGCCCCTCCAAACAGCAGTTTTCATGGAGTGGGGAATAAGTGTGTTGTCATCAGTCCCTGCCAGAGGAAGAGATGGGGGAGCTGAGCCTGTAAGACAAACTTCAGTTTTACTGGGTTGAAAGTCCACATCATGTGACTGTGCATCTTGGTATGTTGCCAGTCGCATTTTTAGGGCAGTAGAAGACACACATGGCCAAGATCCAGAGGCCCTAAAATTGCAGAATCGCAGAATAGTTGAGGTTAGAAGGGATCCCTTGAGATCATCTAGTACTTCTGCACAAAGCAGAGTCAACTAGAGCAGGTTGCCTAGGACCATGTCTGGTCAGGTTTTAAGTATTTCCGAGGATGGAGACTCCACAACCTCTTGGGGCAACCTGTGCCAGTGTTTGACTGCCCTCACAGAAAAAGAGTTTTTCCTTATGTTTAAATTGAGTTTTCTGTATTTCAGTTTGTCCCAATTTCTTCTTGTCCTGTTGCATGGAGTTACTTCATAGGTAGGTGACTTGGCTCTTCCCCTTGTTGAACTTCATGAGGTTCCTGTGGGCCCATTTCTCCAACCTATTGAGATCCTTCTGGTTGGCAAAACAACCTCATGGTGTATCAGCCACTTCTCCCTGTTTTGTGTCGTATGCAAATTTGCTGTGGGTACACTCTGCCCCATCGTCCAGATCATTAATGAAAATGTGAAGCAGCATTGACCCCAGTGTCCATTCTAGGGGCACAGCACTGGAGACTGGTCTGCAACTGGACTTTGTGCTACTGATCACAAACATTTGAGTCCAGGAGTTCAGCCAGTTTAAAGTCTACCTCAGTGTCTGCTTATCTAGTCTGTACTTCATCCACTTGTCTATGAGACTGTTGTGGGAGACAGTGTCAAAAGCTTTGCTAATGTTGAGATAAACTACGTACAAGTCTTCCTTGCCTTGGACTTTGCACAGGTCTTAGGGCCCCTGGATACCTTAAGGACTATTTTAGCAATAAAGACTAGCATGAAAAAGGCATTCAATGCCTGAGCTTTTTCTGTGTCCTTTGTCATGAGGACTCCTCCCCAGTTCCGCAGCAAGCTCATGTTTTCACTAGTTGTTCCTTTACTGCTCTGGTACCTGTAGGAACCTTTTTTGTTGCCCTTCACATTCTTTGTCAGACTCAACTCCAGGTGGGCTTTAGCTTTCCTAAGCACAACCCTGCATGGTGGGACAGCGGTCACCTTCTTTTGCCTGGTGACCCTGTCTGTTCTTCTGCACTATGGATGGCAATAAAGGAGAGGAAACCTGGAAGGAAACCCAATAATTGTGACTGGCAAAACTTGAAAACAGAGAAGAGGGAAGTGAACATTTAAAAATGGGAAAGGAGGACCCTGCAGGGAACACTAAGCAGATCCCCCTGGCAGATCCCACCAGCCCAGGATGGGACTGGGAAGGTAGTGGATGCACAGGGCTCTGCCTGGTGCTGTGAACAGAGAGGGAGCAGACATAGCCGCACTAATGTCAGGATCTCCTTGTCCAGCTCCCTTTTCCTCTGGAAGTGGGAGCCTGTGTGACAAGGATGAGGAGAAGGTTGGTGAGAAGGTCCTGCAAGTGTGATGGGGAGGAAGGTGCAAAGTGCATCTAGAGCCTCAGCAGCTTTGGAAAAACTGAGAAGTTACTTGTGCACCAGGGTCTCCTGCTTGCCATGGAATGATGGGGGAGAGGGGGATCCTATGGAAGTGCCTCTGCCCCCTGCTCTAGGGAGGATTTTGTAGCTAGCTCCCTGTGGCCCATGGAATCAGCTCTGATGATGCTGCAGCCCCTTGACACCCCCTGCCCCTGGCAGTGAGAGGACCTTCCTCCTAACGTCGGGGTGCTAGGCAAGGGTGAGACATGGAAAGGGTGAGATGAACGTGGAAGTGTGTCAGTGTGGTATGGCTTGGGTGGACTAGTTTGATGTGAAATTAGCTGAGGTGGAGCATGGGAGTCTGGGAACTCAAAGGTGGGGGCTGCTCACCTAAGCAGGCAGGACTCACCCAAGATGGGAGAGGATTCAAGGTGAGCTTGCCTCCAGGAATGAATGGTGGGAAACACTACTGGTGGTCCAAGTGACCGTCTCTGCTCACTGCCAGGAAGCTGTTTCTGTTTTTCAAGGAAGCTGTTTTGAATAGCTGACAATCTTACAGGTGTGGAAAATGAAAGAGGAGAGACCAGTTATCTCTGCCTGGTATAGGAATGCAGTAGATAACATAATGTTGTTCTTTCAAAACAGGCGCTCGGGAGCTGCTTGAGTACAGCCCTGTAGAGGAGTGTTTTCTCTAGCCCAGCTTCCCTATCTGGGCTGCTGCTTGGCTCTCTGTGTGTCTCACTGCAGCTGTGTTCAGCAGTGGCATCTGACACTTCTTCATTGCAGACCTGTCATGGCACTTTGGGCCAAACCGCAGCTCTTTCTGGGAGCAGGCGATATGTCAGAAACTGGCATCTCCTTGCACTTGTAAGCAGAGCAGATCCTTGTCTCCCACACAGCATTCGCAGAGCTACCCTCTCTGACACCTGTGTAAGGAGGCAAGCCCAGCTTTTTTGCACCAGAACAAGTTCTCTGAGCCCTGGATGGGAGATCCTGTAAAAACCATGCTTCTTCCCCTTGCCTGGTGACAAGTGTGTTTTGCCCAACTCTGCTTGGGGGAGAGGTGTCTCTGTGGTCCTTCTAGTATTTATACAACCACCTATGCATTGGTTATTGGGCCTGCATTTATACATAACACAGCATTTGGTGTGTTGAGAGGTCTGATGGAGAATTTCTAGGAGTGATGACCTCTTTCCTCTGCAAGGATCTTCTTATAGGTGCCATAGCTTGCACTGTCTGGTAGCTGAGATCTGTTAGAGCCCTGACCATGCTGTTCTCATTAACAGCCAGCTGGAAGATTGTCTCTTGCTGAGGAACCACATCTTGTCCACTGCATAGCTTGCAGCAGACAGGGGCTTATTTTAATTAGTGAAGATGTGGGCTTTTTTAGTTGTAAATCGTAAGGTCTCGGTATGATTTGGTGGCACCATGCCCTTGTTTTTTTTCCAGTTCAGCCTCCTGTTCAGAGCAGGACTATTATGAACATTAGATCAAGGAGGATATGTCTTTGTCTAGTCAAGTCATGAAAGAATTTCCAAGGACAGAGACTTATCACCACTTGAGCAACTTCTAGTGCAGAATACTTCTCCACACTCCTTCCAAACAAGTTTTTCCTAATGTTCATGCGTCTGCTTTATTGGGATCAGTGTCTCCCACTGTACCAGATGCAGTCTGTTGATGCTGCACCTGTTCAGGCTGTTTTTCACCATATTTTATCCAAGAGTTTTTCTTTTAACGCTGAGCTTTCTGCTGTGGCTGCAGTTGTGTCAAGAGGAACATTGTTCCCCTGGCATTGTCTTTGCCAATTTTGTGATATTGCGAGTCGTATCTTGCCTTGCTGTCTGATTTGTAGGTGTTTTGAAGTCTATTCTTGTGGAAGCTGAACCTTAATTCTACAAATTGGAATAGGAGAGAGCTGTCTTTCCTAAGCACTGTCCAAACTCGGGCATTTAATTCCTTTATTTCCTTTATTCTTTATTTGCCATTAACATTTTCCAGTTAGTCTGCATGGAATGTCAGTATCTTGCTATGTGTTCCTGCTTTCCATAGGAATGATATTGCAATAATGAGTATCTCCTGTGTGCGTGGCGACTCCTTTCTGCAGAGGAGCCCTGAGCCTCCAGACCGCACACTCGCTCCCACCTCAAGAGCAGTTTAGCTAGAAGTTCCTGGGAGCAAGGCAATTAATTTCCTTCTGGAAAGATGATGTTCCTGCTGTAAGAAGGAACAACTGCATCCAGACAATTTTTTTTTCCCCGATGTGAGTAAACCTAACCACTAAAGCTGTAATGAGCATAAAGTTGTTTGAGAATGCTGCACCTCTGAGCCTGTTTGGGGAGCTAGCCAGTTGCATGTAACCTCAGCTTGCTTTCTGCCTGTGAACATCCCTTCTTCCAAGATTAGCTTCCTAGGATCACTGCTTTCTTTAAAAAAAACTTGTATTTCTTTTTTTTTGTTTGTTTTTTTTTTTGTTTTTGTTTGGGATAGGTAGCGGTCACTGTATTAGAGATCCTTTGCACCTAATATTTTCTGTAGAAGAAATTTAATCAGCTAAGAATATGGACAAATGCAGAGTTAACATAGATAAAGTGAGCAACAAAAATGACTATGAAAGTGACTGGTGATCTGCCAGGACTGATTTTTTACAGGCATGTGTGTTGGTCCAAGGTGGGCTCGCCTCTGAGCTGTGCCAGTAGATTGGGAAGAGGCAAGGAATAGGACAGGACTTGTATCCTAGCACTATTCACGTCCCAAATCTTCCAGTGTGTTGTGGGATGTGAGCTTTGTGGATCTTTATGTTGATGGGTGTTTGTAAAGCTCCAGTTCAACTGCCCAGGGTCAAGCAATACAGGGTCCTAGCATTTAATAATTATCCCAGGAGGATGCAATGTTGTGCCAGCAATAAGGTTGTTTTGTTTTAGAATTGCTTAGACCCCTGCTTGTCAGGTGATGATGCACTTGGCTTCCTGCAGTTTAGTGCATGCTTCCCTTCAAACACTTACACGTGTGAGTGAGCGGTCTGTCTTGCTGTAACTCAAAAGCTACTTGTTTGGGTTCCCTTCTCAAACTCGAGTGTTGTTGATCCAGCATCACTGATAATACAGTTCACCAAATGCACGTTAAACAAACCAATATGGGGCAAAGCCAAGCCCTCTCCCAGTCTTTACCTATACTCCCAGCTGATTGTCTGGGGATCTTTCACCCTAACTGTCTCACCCGATCTGCATTTCTTTTCCTTTGTGCAACAGGATCTTCTCACTATCTCCGCCATGTGCCTTTTACTGTCTAAGTCTTGTGAAAAGAGCAGGAGTTAATAGTCTGAATTCCCTTTTCTACCCAGCACTGGTAGTTTCCAATTTGTACTCAGTTGCATCAGTTCCATTAAGCCTCACTGCTTTCTGTGGGAAGGGATTCTTGTGTTAAGCATGCTTTATGTATCTCATTTAAACATCATTTAAAATGCTGTGGTGTATAAACCAGACATGCAGAATGTATTTGTTGGTGTGAAAAAAACCCAGGTGACTGTAACTATTCCTATGATCTGTTAAACTTCTTTTTTCCCTTCATGTGAGCAAAATTTAGACTTGGTTTTGGTCCAAAATCGCCTAGGGGCTAAAATGAAGCATGCCTCCAGACTGGCTCATTCAGTCACCATCTTTCAGGCTTTCCTCACCCAAGGTGTTGTATCTTTTTTGCTTCTTGAGCTCTGTGCTACCAGGATTTATCTCCTCTTAAACTTGTGGCCCTACCCTAGTGATAGGGACTGCTGGTGCATGCACAGCCCAGCTGACGGGTGATGGAGAGAGCGGTCTTTTCTCTCCTGCACTCTCCTGTCTCCGTCAGAGATGTGCGACAAGTGCAGAGACAGGTCATGCCAAAGGGGTGAAGACCAGCAGAGAAAAACGCAGCCAGCTGAGGGTTGGTGTGAGGAGTCCAAATGGAGAGGGTGCTGGGAATGTGTTGGGGAGAGGGGAGTGGGGGCCTGCAAGCCTTGCTGGGACAGCTGACCCTTATGTCACGGGGTGTTGTGTTTGCAGATGTCGTGGCACCCACAGTATCGCAGCTCCAAGTTCCGTCACGTCTATGGCAAAGCCGCTAGCAAGGAGAAGTGCTACGACTGTGTGCCCATCACCCATGATGTCCACGACAACCAGTTCTGTGCTGTGAACCCCCACTTCATTGCAGTGGTGACTGAGTGTGTGGGCGGGGGGACCTTCCTCGTCATTCCCATCCACCAGGTGAGCTCTGCTGAGATGAGATGGCTTTCGCAGACGCGTCGGGAGGCTGGAGGGGAGCTGGGCTTTTGAGGGAGCTAGAGTGCACAGAGGATGTTCAGTTAATTCTGTTGCCCAAATTGCAAAATGATGGATGCCCTTGCAGATGATTCCTGGGATGTGTGTACTTATGTGTCTTACACTGCTGCTTGCAGTTTTTTGACACCTTCCTTCATTTCATAGCTCATTTGCCTTTCTTGTATGATTAGCAGGAACTGTGCTGTTCAGATGTTTGTCTCCTACAAGAAATTGCAAATGAAAAAGCAGTTAGTAGACACGGAGGGCAAAAACTGAAAGGCTTCAGCTGTGACCAAAGGAGAATATGGTGTTTTGCTCTACCTTCTCCTTTGTGAAAGAATGGAGACATGATTATCAGGCAATGAGGTGCTCAAGCTTCAAGCACTGGAAAAACTTCTCTTTCAGAAACAAATCCCATGTTTATGGGTTTTGATGAGTTATGCATCTGATGAGAGGGGAAAGCTGGCTGTCTGATATTTATTGCTTCAGAAAAATTAGGCGTGCAGTAATGTGGATTAACTTCAATATGAGATTATGAGCTTTCTGGAATCAGGGCAGAACAGATGAAAGGGAAAAGTTCAGCCTTTAATTAAAACTAAATTGATGGTGTTATTGCAATGCCACTTTTTCACTACATATTTGCTATGGATGAAAGTGAACAGGCTATGCTTGAAGAACCTAGCACAGTTCCTGGCCCTTCTAGACTTTGTTTTTTCAGTTCCTTCACTACTGGTGCTGTTCAGAGACAGTCCTTCTAAAATTAACCTCTACTTGAAGAACTTGTCTTTATCACAGAGCTGCATCTATAAGCAGGCAGCTGGTGACTGTGGGACATGGGGTGAGACTGAACTCTCAAATTGTTGGCAAAACAAGCTGAAGGTGCTTGCACTGCTGGCTATTGATTCTTCTGTCTTCTCACCTCTTCTCAGGTTGGCTGATCTTTAGTAGCAATTCTTCCCTTCTTAACACCTGCTCAGATACTCCACCCAGATCTGAAATAGTGCTTGCAGAAGTCAAAGGCATGGTAGAACTAGAAGGTACAGAAAAAGATAATTAAAGTACATCAATGAAAATGTGAAATTGCTTTCATGTGAGGAAAGACTTTGTGGGTTAGGCCTCAATCAGTCTGTGAAAAAAGACAATGAGTGAGATATATAAAACTGTGAAAAGGGTGGGGAAGAAACATAAGGAGCAATTCTTCTTGATTTGTGTGGTGAGGAGGATCCTGGAGACCAGGGAGCGGACTGTTTGCAGCAGATGTGAAAGCTTCTGCAGTTCAGATGTGGAGCTTACTGCTCCGGGTGCTGGCGAGCCAGGAAGAATTAAGGGGTTCAAAATAGGATGGAGTTATGGAGAGGAGTTGGTTTATGAACCAACTTGGTTTACTTGTTCAGGTAGAGATCCCCTAGCACAGGAAGTCTCTTGAGGGTTGAGCTTTGGTGGTGGATCAGGGAAAGTATCTGTACGTGCTGTGTTTTGCACAGCTGTTCTCCCAGTACCTGTTCCTGACTCGTGCTAGTGGGGAAGAGCAGCCTCAGCCACCCAGAGAAGGGGGTTCTCTGAGGCTGGGGGCTGCAATACCAGTCACTTTTTTTTTCATAATACACTTCCAAACAGCTGCTACCTGGTGAAAAGTGGCAGCTTTTGATCTGTGCTCCTGGTGTGGCTGCCACCTCCTCCTGTGGCAATGACCCATGGTAGACAGCGTACTGGGCTCTTGGCTTGTGCCCTCGGCTGCCAGGGCACTGAAGGCAGCCTAGTCCGGGGACATGTGCCTAGGACAGTATTGCCCTCTCATGATGGACAACTGATCCATGGTTACTTTTGACTGGATTCACAGGGAGCAGCCACATCCCAAGCATGCCACAATGTGGAGGAAAAGCCCAAGAGCCAGGATGTCACATTTAGCCACAGGAGGACATGGTAGCTGGGACAGGGAAGGCTGCACTTTCCAGGGAGGATGAACAACCTGCTAGGGGAGCTGCTCCTGTCCCTACAATGCTTTTTTGAGTTCATTCTGTGTGTGCTACTGGAGGGGCTGCCTGCCTTAGGATGTGCTCGAATGCAGGCTCAACCTCACTCTGTTTAACTGTGCCTCCTTGCTTGTTTATTGTGCTCCTCTCCTGCTGAGTCATGGACACCAAGCTTTCCCATCTTTCCTTGTATAAATACCACTTCTTGCCTTCTGCACCTTTCTTCCTCTCTGAGAGCCTGGGGGTGAGGTAGGGTTGGGAGCAGCAGGGGTTATGTAGGGAAAGAGCTCTTTGCTGTAGGTATCCTCCTTTCAGCAGGTCTTTGCATTCAACCTGAAGAGGAATTATTTGAATATCTGCCACCACTTGGAGAATGGTCTTCTGTTGCAGGATGTGTCAGTTATGTCTTCATGAAGACGTGCCATTGAAGCCAGCTGGGTGGAAGGGAAGCATATCTCATCAGGGAGGGAAGTGGCTGTGGCCAGAGGGGCTGCCTGGTGCTCAGAACAGACTGAATGCCTTTGTAAATCTTGCAAATCCGAGGAGACATGGGCTCAGTGACTGTAACTGGGAAATGAGCTGCTTTCCCACGGTGTGGCCTGGCTGTAGTTTGGTGTCTGACACAGATGTGCTGGGGAAGTGCATGCACCCTATGCCAAGGAAGGATCTTGACTTGGAGAGCAATTTTGTGTCCTTCCTTTGAAAGACAAAGGCCTGCCTTTTTCCTTCTCTGATGGCCAGACTTGTTTGGGACCGCATCTGTCTCTTTTGCAGCATAAAGCAAAATGAGAACAAACTCCCAAGAGACAGGGAGATATTTGTGTCCAAGTCTTTGCAGCCTCCAGTCTTTCAATGTGTCAGCACCAGGTGTGGAGAGGAGGACATCTGTGGTTGTGTAGACCTCCTAGACACAAACCCCAGTCCCTTCTTTCTGGGGGCAAGAACTATGAAATGAAACCTGTGATGACCCCTCAGGTGTTACCTAACTGACGCTGTATGTGAGTGGTGTGCTGTGATGTGGTGGCAAGGTGTATTAGTGCCCTTTGGAGAACACCCGAGAAGGGGGGTGGACCAATCTCATGATAATCTACTTTGTACAAATCTGCTGGGAGAGTTTTAACAGCTGTCTTAGAAGTGGCTTTCATCAAGGAATTCTGAGTTTGGATATTTTTCAGAAATGCTGGGAGTTTAGAAAGCGAGTGGTTGAAAAAATACTTGTTTTCAAGCTCTGCAAATAGCAGTGGAAGTCAGGTACCTCTGCATGAATGACAACACATCTAGTTAGTGAAATAGTTTTTTATCTGTGGAATGAAATTTCCCCTGCACGTGAAGAGCTTTACTTTCACATGCAGATATGAGTCTGAGACCAACAGCCCTACCTGCCACATATGTTTGTTGTCAGCCTGGACGTCTTGGGTCCTGCTCTATCCCAGGGCTGCAGGGTTGCATTGGGGCAGGTGGGACTGGTGGCTGGGAGAGCAAGGGCTCCTTTTCCAGGGCCAGTTGAACCTTCTGGGGACTTGTGGATAGGAGAGCCTTGCAGGATGGGGGAGGTACAGCAGATTCAGGGCAGTGTGGGAATCTCCTAGGAAGAGCAGAGAGCAGACAGATAGCCAGCTCTGGGGGGGGATGGAGTTCCCATAGGGATCAAGAGATGCCTGTGGATCTGGCTGCCCAGCCCATTGAGTTGCCAGCTTGAAACCAAGCCCTTAAGCATGAAAAGGACACTGTGAACAGGGGAACGCTGCTTATTAAAGGCCTTTTATCTCTCTGCTGCCTTCCCAAGTCACTTTGTATTGTCGCTGTAATAAAGGGATTGTTTTAGGCTGTAGACTAAAAAAGCAGTCTTTTACATTTCAAAGCCCTCTGGGTGTTCAGTTCAAAGCAGGTTAGTCCTAGTCTATGTGACAAACTTTCCAGTGAAGCCAGAATAGTTACACATGTCCTGTTCTGCTTTCAAAACCATACAAATTTTCAAGGCTGGGAAAATTACATCCTAGCCACACCCAGGTTAGGGCCAGCAGTGGTTACCCTCTACTGTGCACTCTTAATGCCCACCTCTGGAGAGCTGCAGGGAGTACACCAACATAAATGTCTGCTTTCCAGGAGAGCAGGCATTTGCATTCATTTTGATTTATGATTCTTCCAGGTGGGATAAAAGTAAGTGGGTAAGCATCACCAGCTTGCCACCGTGCCTCTCTCCTTAGGTGACTGACCTTTGCTCTTGGACAGATATCTGGGATGCAAATTGGTTCCTGGAGCTCCCCATACTTCTTCTGCTCCTGACAGGCAGAAGCAAGTGCTGCTCCAATGTTAATAAATTCCATAGCACCCTTCCTAGCACCTAATAAATAAACCGACTTGACTTTGTAGTAGAGACTGTGCCTGCAGTATGGGTTTATCATGATGCAACATCGCCCTCGTGTGGCCTAAGACTCTCAGTACTCCTTACTGCACTTGGTGCAAGATTTTTACCAGTGAAGGTACTGCCCAAATATGGCATTTTTTTTGAGAGTCCAGTGAATGGCTGGATCTAAACACCATCAGAGAGCAATAGGTAGCTTGAAAGGAAAACTACATTTGTAACTTGTGTCACAAACATCTTTTTGCTTAAAAAGAAAAATAAATGCTAGCTGATGAGGCTAAAAAATAAAAGCAAAACATTTTTTTTTTTTCTGCTTATAAGAAATGTCTTTTGACATCTCTTTAAAAAATGTGGAAGATTCAACTAATTTGTAAGTTGTTTCCCCTGTATATTTTATTCTGTTTTCTGAACCAAATGCTGTCTTCTAAATTCAGCAGTCTTGATTGCTGCATGCGTACAGATTTCTTGATAGCAGTGTGTACTTAAGAAGGCCTGAACACTTCTTTCCTTTCTTTTCAGTGGTATCATAAAGACTTGCCTTGCAGGGACAGCAAAAACCCATTCTCAACAGATAGAGAGGCACCCAGGGCATTTTGTGCATAACAAGCAAAAAGAGGTTGGTTTCTTACTGGAGCTGGCTTCAATCTTCCTTGAAAATGTCTGTAATTCCATGGCTCACCTTAGGTTTGATGATATTTGTTTTTTTTCAGACAGGCAAGCTTGACCCACATTATCCCAAAATATGCGGGCACAAAGGGAATGTTCTGGACATCAAATGGAACCCGTTCAATGACTTCGTAATAGCTTCATGTTCAGAAGATACCACGGTAAGTTTACCAGCTTGTACTGTGTGTTATTACATTGTAATGTGCTTTTTGGGGAAAGAAATGAAAAAGAAACCAAAAGGCCCATGGATGAGATGCGAAAGCATATATATACTTATAAAAAAGTCAAGTAAGGGTAAGATTCCTGTATTTCTCTTAAGGTCAGAGCTGTGTGATACTTTCCGGATGATGCACTTCATGAGGTTCAATAAGACCAAGTGCAAGGTCCTGCACCTGGGTTAGGGCAATCCCTATCAATGCAGGCTGGGGTATGAAGGGATTGAGTGCAGCCCTGCCAAGAAAGACTTGGGGTACTGGCAGATGAAAAGCTGGACATGAGCTGTCAATGTGTGCTCACAGTTTGGAAGGCCAGCCGTATCCTGGGCTGCATCAAAACAAGCATGGCCAGCAGGTCGAGCAAGGTGATTCTGCCCCTCTACTGTGCTCTTGTGAAACCCCACCTGAAGTACTGCATCCAGCTCTGGAGCCCTCAGCACAGGAAAGTTGTGGACTAGTTGGAGCAAGTCCAGAGGAGCCTGTGAAGATGATCTGAGGGCTGGAGCACCTCTCCTATGAGAACAGATTGAGAGAGCTGGGGTTGTTCAGCTTGGAGAAGAGAAGGGTCTGCGGAGACCTTATTGAGGCCTCCCAGTACCTAAAGGGGGCTTATAAGAAAGATGAGGACAAAAATTTTAGCAGGGCCTGTAGCAACAGGACAAGGGGTAATGGTTTTAAACTAAAAGAGAGTAGACTTAGACTAGGCATAAGGAAGAATTTTTTTTATGATGGGGATGGTGAAGCCTTGGAACAGGTTGCCCAGAGAGGTGGTGGATGCCCCATCCCTGGAAACATTCAAGGCCAGGTTGGACCGGGCTCTGAGCAACCTGATCGGGTTGGAGATGTCTCTGCTCACTGCAGGGGGGTTGGACTAGATGGCCTTTAAAGATCCCTTCCAGCCCAAGCCATTCTATGGTTCTGATTCTATGTACCAAAATCAGTGTGAGGAGGAAGATCTGTTTTGTGGGGGCTTGCATCTTTTTGGGTGTGTTTGCATGAGAAAAAGATAATATGAATTTTAAATGGAATGACTGTTCAAATTTAATTGCTATGAAATTCTTCCTTTACTTCAGAAGAAAAGCTTCAATACAACATAATCCGGAACAGCTATTCCAGATTAATTCCCTGCAGAGCAAGTCTGAGCTTGTTCCTGCACTCAGTTACTCTGTAAATTCATGCTAGGTCAGTTATGAGGTAGCTGAGGAATCTGTGTCATACTATTCTGCAAAAGGCATAAATGAAATGAGCATTTTCCTACTGAAGCCACACAAAGACTCCAAAGATGCAAAGGTTCATGCTAATGCAAATTTATAAAAAGATACTGAATACATCACATCACGTTTAAATTTTAGGCAAAAAGTGGTTTGGCTGAAGGTAGTATAATTAAGATATAGTCACATATTTTGAAGGTGCAGACTATTTATTAGGAATAGAGAGATTCAATTCATTTTTGTAAGGGACAGTTTAGCCCATATCTACCCACTGAAAGGTTGCTTTCCATGTCCTGTCAAAAACACGATGCTGGCTTCTGTGATAGTGAGGACATCTGACTAAGTACTGTGTTTTTTTCCAGAGATCCCACATGTGTTTTCTCCCACTGGGTATACTCACCCTCTACCACACAGCATCAGGGAGTTTTCCCTTGTCATTTCTTCCAGCCCTGGCTTGATGCACATCCTCTGCCATTTCATCTCTGACAAAAATCACTCCTGAATTGGAAATCTAGGCTCTTTGAAATGTCCTTCCTCTTTAGTGACTTGCCTTTGCTTGGGATATTAATGTCTTTTTTGAAGGCTTCTTTCAATTTCTGGGCTGCCTGTGAGTGTTTTATTTTATCTTCCAACTCATATGCCAGGATTTCATGCTGTCTCAGAATGGACTTGTGGCAGGAAGGTGCCACCATGTCCTCTCTTTTGAGCCTCAGATGAGGAATGAGCACTAACTTTGTATTGTAGTTACAGAATCACAGAGCCATTTGCATTGAAAGGGAGCTTGGGCAGTCTCTACTCCCACCTCCTATGCAGGTCTGTGGAGCCGAGTCTTGAAAACTGTCAAGGATGGAGATTTCGCCACCTCTATGGGCAACCTGTTCCTGTTCTTCACTGCTCCCACAGGGAAATTTTTTCCCTTATATGCAGTCAGAACCTCCTCAGTGTAATTAATGACCTCTGTATCCTGTCCTCCCACTCTGCACTTCATGACAGAGCCTGACTCTATTTTCTGAGTAATCCTGTAAGTATTGAAGGTTTCTATCGGTTCACTCTGAAGCTGTCTTCTCCAGGCTGATTAAGGCCATGTCCCTCAGCTTCTCCTCAAAGGGCAAGTGCTGCAGTCTCCTGAGCATCCTGGTGACCTCCACTGGACTCACTTAAGTTTGTCAGCATCTTTCTTGCACCCAGAGGTGCAAAACTGGATGCAATATTCCAGCTGTTGTTTAATGATTGGTAAGTAAAGAGGAAAATCGCTTCCCTTGATCCAGTGGCTATCTTCCTGTTGTTCCAGACCAGGATGTTGCTAACTTTCACCCCTGCCAGGGCATGCTGCTTGGTCATATTTATGCTGTTGTTCACCAAGACCCCGCTATTGTTCACCAGGACCCTGTGGTCTGTGCAGAAGGGCTGCTCTCTGTCAGCTTTCTTTTCCAGTTTCCTACTGAAACTTGGCATTGGATCATTCTCTGGGCTAAAGAATGGAAAGAGGCAGCTTTTCACAGGTCTCAGCAGCAAAAGTTTTTCTAAGAAGTCTTACTGTTTGTGACTGTACTTTCCTTTTTGGTACTATGCTCCCATCATCGTGCTGGTACCAGGAAATGGAATCCTAGGGGTCCCCTGCACAGTGACGCAGTGTAGAGACACCTCTTCCCTCCCTGCTAAGTAGTGAGGACAGCAGACTGTTTTTCTTAGTGTGACCTCGTAGCTAGACCTGTGGAGGTCACCTAGTCCAAGCCCTGCTCAAAGCAGGCCAGTTGAATCAAGTTGCTCCAAGCCTTGTCCAGATTGACTGGGAAGATCTTCAAGGCTACAGATTCTGTGGCCTCACTAGGCCCTTCTTCCAGGGGTTGAGTACCCTTCTGAGGAAAACAGGGCTCCTCTGATCTCCAGGGAGTGCCCATATTGCCATTTGTGTCCATTGCCTTTGGTGCTGTCCTTGTGCACCTCCATAGAGTCTGGCTCCATCTTCTCTGTGCCTTCCTGCAATGTAGTTGAAGGGCGGCCAGGAGAGCTCACCTTTGCCTTCTCACTCCCAGGCTGAAAAAATTCTTTTATTTCTAGCTTTCCTCAGATTTGCTGTGCTCCCATCTCAGTGGCTGCTGTTGGACTCGCTCCATGGAGTCAACATCTGTCTCACTTGTCCTGGCCTGTACTGGAGAGCTCAGATTGGACATACTGTTGGGACACCTCCACAGCAACACTTTCTCTGTCCTGAGAGAAGTCTGAGGAGGTTTTTTTCACTGGGCTGGACGTTAGACCCAAAGCCTTCCTTGCAGTCTATTGTTAAAGGTGCAGTGCTTTGCCATTTTGCAACATTAGCATAAGCCAGTGTTCTGGCTTGCGTGCAAGGATGCATGTCATTGCTCTTACTGTGCTGGGTCTCCCAGGATCTTTTGAGGAAGGCCACAAAATTCTGTGAAGATGGTGGAAATTTCCCATCACCCACATTCCTCAGAGGTTTGTTGGCCATTAACCAGTCTTTCTGGAGCTTGCCTTGGTGGTATCACAGCTATCTTTTGTGGCGTTTAGCTGAAACATGTAGAATGGTACTTTTGGCAATGGGTGAGGATGGATAGTCTCTGTGAACACTCAGTGCCTTTTCCAGTTCCCACTGCTGCTTCAGGCAGGCTTAGGACTGAGGCCAATACAAAGGGCTGGGGGCTGAGAGTTTGAACAGTGTGGGGAGAGGGCTTATCCTCTTACCCCTTCTGTTCCTTTTGGCAAATCATCAGACACGTATGAATTCAGCTTGCTGAAGATCTTCTCCCCTGTGGTTAGAGGGGTAACTCTATGCCTTTTACTTTGCTTTGTCAAGTTTTCTTCAAGATGCAGCAGGGTAGACACTCAGCACTGCCAATTTCTGCCATTTAATGCATCCTGAGATTCCAGCCAGGGCCTTTTCCCTACTTTTACCTTCAACCATTTCATTCTAGGCAGTTCTCCTCAGACTTCTTTCCTACTCTCTCAGCCCCATTCTTTTAGTGATAGCTGTTGAAGCTGTAGAGTATAATGCTTTCTCTTAGTGCTGTAGAAGTTTATCTGGAGGCTACCTGACCCTACCTGACCTACTCTTAGGTTTCTGATGGGCTTGATTCCTCAGTGGGACAAACACAGTTGAGAAGTACTCATGACCTTTCCCAGCAGGTTCCAGATTTTGTGCCTCTCCTTCTTTGGCTTAGAAAGATGTGATCCTCATCAGCCAAACAGTGGGAGACTTGGGACTTGGGCAGGTGTGGCTAATTTCCATGAACTATCTGCTTCAAAAAGCATTTCTGTTTTGCTTCAGGCTAACTCCTAGAAAAATTGTGACAAGTGTATAAATTTTCGTTGAGCCAAAGGGTTAATAATTTCTTAGCATCCTAAATATTTGTGTTTCTAGGTTTAGTGTGAGGAAGACTCTTCCATTTTACCTGCGTAGGTACCTTTTTGCAGGTTTCCTCTACTGTCTTCTTTCACCCCAGGAGGACAGAGGTTTTTTGTCTTTATACAGCATCCTTCTAGAAGAATGCAAGGCTGCAGGTAGACCTGTTATGAGACAGCATGCTCCCAGTGTTCAGTGACTTCAATGGGGTGCTGCCCAGTCTCTCTGTTCAGGTCATCTGCTCTGTGGCCACCTGGGTGGGCTTCTGTGTACTTTGACAAAGGGCTGTGTCATTTACAAGGCGTTCAGCACTGGTGCAGTTTTTTTTTTTTTTTTTTTTTTTTAATGGGACAAACAGTACTATAGCTGTCATCTGACCAGGGGAGTTCTTAGTTCTTTTAGCAGGTAGCATTGAGTGGATGACTATTTGGATCAATCACTATAGTGATTGATCTTCTGAGACTCTTTGCTGAAGTTTATTTCAGATTTTCTTGTTCCTACTCAAAGTTTGTTAGGAGACAAGTTCTGCAAGATCTGTGGGAGCATTTTTTGTAATTGTGCTAACAGTTTGGCCAGAAGTAAGGGTTGGATTGCCAAGTTAAAACAAACTGGTAGAACAGATGGCTAAAGATAGAGGGTAAAGATGAGTCTTCAGGCCCACAGAAAAAAAAAAGATACTGATTTAAATGACTAGCATTCAATAAAGCGAGGAGCATTCCTGTTCACTACTAAGGGAATAATTGTTATTGGCAAGTTTCGAATTAGCTTCTTACTTAGGACTCTGACAAAGACCTATCCTGTGCCATTCAGGTTAAAATCTGGGATGTCCCCAATCACTTGCTAACAAGAAACATTACCAGTCCGAAGAAGGAACTTCTTGGGCATGCTCGAAGAGTGGGCCTCATTGAATGGCATCCCACTGCTAATAACATCCTCTTCAGCTCCGGCTATGACTACAAGGTGGGTCTGTTCTGTGTGTAGCTTTTCTGCTGGGACACTCTGTTTGGCAGGGTGTTTTGAAATTTGTTTTAATTTCAAGCTGGTAAGATAATAGTAAAGAGTTCAGAAACCTTCTTCAGGGAGAAGTTCCATGGTGATCCCAAAGGCAAAAGGACATTGCTACAGATTCAAAAGGACTTGCTAATTTTGCAGTCTTCTAATGAACTTCTGTCTACTCTGCCCTTCTTTACTGAATTTGATACAATATGGAATGCCATGCACTTTTGTTTGGCTTCATTCTTGTGCTAGTGGGAATATCTGCACTGATGTTGGCCATTTTTATGTATAAAATGTGGTTGCAAAGGAAATTAGAATATTGGACATTCTGAGCAGACACTATGTCCCTGATAAATTGCTGTAAGTACCAGGAATTGTTTTAAATGCTGGAGAACAACCACTTATAATGGTAAGACCTATACATGTAGAAAAGAGAGAAAGAAGTTAACAGGGTAGACAAAGTCCTCAATTGGTCAGGCTGTAAAGGGCTGATTTTTTTTTGTTCTTTTACCCCAGATAATGATCTGGAACCTTGACACCACGGAAGCTGTCATCTCAAACCCTGTGAAGATTCTTGATGCTCACAAAGATGTGGTGCTCTCCATGTCATTCAACACAGATGGCAGTCTCCTTGCCACAGCTTGCAAGGATAGAAAGATACGTCTGATAGAACCTCGTGAAGGAACAATCCTACAAGTAGGTTGGGTTCAGACTATGTGGTCCAGCTGATCTCACCCCTTGGAGTGTTTCATTGCCATTAAAAACGTCGCATCTGTGCCCCATGTTGACTGGAGCACCAGATGGTGCTATTGCCATCTACTTTTCATAGAACACTTGCTGCCATTGTTGAAAACAGGGTTTCTGCATCTTGCTACCAAACTTCTTGCTCCCTGAAACCCTTCTTGCAGTGCACTGTTTTTGTAGCTCCCTCCTGCAGTGCTCTGTGGGATGCCTTTGGAGGGCTTGTAGAGATCAGGTGGACAAGTGGATGCAAGTGTACATCTGTTCTGCTGCCAGGGTTGTTCTTGTTGCTTGTACTTTATATCTGCTAGTAAGGTGAAGCTGACTTTCTTTACACAGAAAGTCCTGCCTACAACTAATAGGGACTATCCTCTTGCAAATTTGTGAATCAATATTTAAAGACATTGATTTGGCTTTTGGAAATTGTCCTGAGGAATTAAGGCTACCTTTCTTGGATCCACATGAGATCCTGCTCACTGTAGTTCAGCTAGGTTGAGCAGATCTTTTGGATGTGACTGAATCATAGGCCTCATGTAACATGAAATGTAGTTATGCAACAGATGGTGTCTCTTACTCATACAGTGTCCTTTCTCTTCCTATAGGAAGCCAGCTACAAGTCTCACAGAGTCAATAAAGTCTTGTTCCTTGGAAACATGAAAAAGTTGTTCTCTACTGGAACATCTCGGTGGAATAATAGGCAAATTGCATTATGGGATCAAGTGAGTTGGACCAGCAATCTTAACCATACCAGCTTCGATTTCCAATCTTTTTCTGTCCCTTTAACTTTTCCACCTGCCAAATACCCAATAATTGTTTCATAACAGCAATTCAGAAGTGATCTGTTGAATTCTTAATGGCTGATAGGTCTTACTGCTATTACACTGTTAACTGAGTATGGGTTTCTGAAGAAGCTCTCAAAGCTTTCAGCATAAAAATCCATCACAAGAAAGAGAATGTTGTGGCCACTACAGGAAGTAATAATTCAAAGGATCTTTGAATGGTCACTGTAGCTGTGACTTAAAGCATCTCTTGCTGGTCTTACTGGCCAATTGTTACTGGTACTGGAAAGAGAAATGAGCTTTAGACACAGCCTACTGAAGTGAAGCTCTCAATTGAGAAAAAGATGTGGGTGTTTTTGATTTCTGATGGTTCCTGACAGTAGAGTATTGAGATAGCACTTATTGGTCAGTTCCAAGACATGATCTCCTATCAGGATGGCTGCTAGCCTCATGAAACCTTGCTCTCCTCTACCTCCCTCATATGCAGTGAGATGCTTTTTCTTTGTCATGATTTCACTTTGTCCCTCCACATCAGCCACCTTGCAGAACAATCTTCTGCCTCTTTGTTGTGCTGTCTCTTTGTTGTGCTGTCACCCTTTGTACTAGTCAAAGCTAGTAGCCAAATGGCAAATCGCAGACCTACTGTATGTTTGGACATGACATATGTGAGAGGCAAAGCACTGTGCTGCTGTCTGAAAGCTTTTCACAAAGCTGAGCAGTGCTCTGACACACTATGGGTCTCGCATAAGAGTTTTGCTGCCTTCAGAGCTGCTGAAGGAGCTGGCCACACTTAGTTTGAGAACGCAATGGGAAGACCTGTGAGGCCAGGTGTGTGCAGCCTCCTTAGCAACAGGAATTGGCACAGGACCTGCCCAGAAGGCATCTTTCTGAGGTCCACATCCACCTATGTCATCATTGCTTCTAAACAGAAGCTCTGGCTTTCTGGAGCCTGCAGCTGGGCAGTTCTGCATGACAAAATATGTATTAACTCTATGCTAAATATGTATTTATGTGATAGTAGCCACAATAGCAGCCATGGGATGCCATACTCTGCCCCGCTGGTCCTCCTGACATTGCTCCGTTCAGTAGTGCAGGGATAGCTTTGTATTAGACATGCCAGATGTGACATTAGTATGGAGTGGTGTGCTATGTCCTCCTTACATGGCTTACCTGCCAGGTAATGAGCTGATGAGAGCTTTGGCCCTTGCAATGGGCACCTTCCCACTGTGCAGTGTGGAGACTGCTTGGCTGATGTAGACTGTTATTGTGGTGGGTGGTGCACTGTTGTGGAAGTATTGCCTTGACTAGAGGTAGTGAGTGCACATGAGTAATTCAGTGTATGATGCAGACATGCCCTGAAGGCCCCTCCATCTCCTTGAGTCTTGTGGCCCACATAGAGGCAGGCAGTGTTTCTTATTGTATCTGCCTGTCATCAAGTGCTTGAGATGTTCTAGTGGTAGGAACTGATGTCCTGAGGTGCTGCACTCAGTCAAGAGCCAGGGGTAGAGCACCCATTTCCTCCCCATAAGGCTTTGAAGTCTGTGCCTGGCCCTCTGCTCAGGGCAGCTGGCCATGGGCTAGGATCATTAGAGAGCTGTGCTCACTTGCTGCTGCCAAGTAGGGTTCAGGCAAGGTGTACCTGACTTTAGATGACTGACAGGTGGTTGCAGCTGTCTGTTTTTCCTGTATCCTACCCAGAATGACCTTTCTGTGCCTTTACTGGAGGAGGATCTGGATGGCTCCTCAGGACTCCTGTTTCCCTTCTATGACTCAGACACGCACATGCTTTACATTGTGGGAAAGGTAAGTGCTTTCCATATCAGCAAATGCTGGTCTGTCTGATTCTTCTCCCAGCCTGTGTTGCATCAGGCTGAAGTCAAAGATGCTCCTGAAGCATGTTAACTTGAGGACATGGGCTGATGGGACGGGGCCATTAGGCCACATTTTCCGGTGCAGACATACCATGTTCACTGTGGTGAGGTACACTGCAGAGCCCTAACCTTCCCACAAAGGAGTTTGGGGGTAAATATTTGGTTCATTCTTGACCCTGCATGGCTTCTGGGGCTAGACATTCTTCTCAGACCCTCATGATGAACAGCAGAGCCTGGCTTATGTTCATTTTCTTTGCCTTTAGGGTGATGGAAATATACGGTACTATGAGATAAGCCATGAGAAGCCATACCTGAACTACCTGATGGAATACCGTTCTCCTTTACCGCAGAAGGGAGTTGGTGAGTGGCAGCATATGTCTAACGTTACAAGAGGATGGTGGCTTCTTTGTTTTAGAGGCTGTCAGAGTCCAGGACTATGCCAAATATCATTTAGAAAAGAGAGTGGGTCAGATTCCAGTCTCCACTCAGATTTACAGGTGCACATAAGTCAGCTTGGCCCAGCTCACCTATATATCACAGGTGGCATTACAGAGTCACAGCCTGGAGGGGTCCCTTCTGACCATCAGAGCCTAGGCCAGGCAGCTTTACTGGTCACTGCTGCATAGCCTCTCACATACCTGGTCAAGGTGGAAGGGAGGATAGTCTGGGTTTAAAGGTGGAGGATGCTCCTTGTCCTTTGTGAACCTGCTCCAAGATTTTTGGCATTGAACTGTGTTGACATTGTTTCCACTCTGGGATTTCTCTGGTAACGGGTGCTCCACATCTTAACGCCTTCACTCTTATAGCTTGCCTACCTTCTCTTGTGCTAGCATTTCCCATTTAGAGACAGACCTACTGTGATTAGGTCTCCTCTCTTCCACTGGAGACCCTTGCTTATTAAGTTGTCCATATACTACCCACTGCTTAACTCATTCAAGCTGCAGAATTTGGCTCTTAGCCCTCAGACTCTGTTGAGAGCCCTATCTTGAACCTTCTCCAGTCTATCCTGTAAGCCACATTCCTCTACAGACTCATGTGTTTTTAGGACCATTTGCCACCACTCCACACTACCTGTGGACACTCCCGCTCTTCCAGGACATTGGTACAGATATTTAGCAGCACAAGATTTTGTGCCTGCGTGTCTCCTTCAAAAATTGTTATTGAAAAGGAATAAATTACTTAACTGGAAGATCTCTCAGTTATTCAGCTTTTATAATCCTCCCAATGTACAGTATCCTGATTTTAATGTCATAGTCTCTTTAAAAATCATTCAATGAAAATGAAGTGTACAAGTGTTTCTAAAAGGCCTGAGTGAATCAAATCTGCTTCTGTAACCTGATCTGTTCTGCTGACAAAAAATACTGCTAAGGTTATTGCACAATAGCTTCTTCCCCAATATTGCCAAAACAAAATACAATGTAGAGGAGCAGAGTTTAGATTCGCGTTCAAATGAACATGTAATGTAAGGAGTTACACTCCTTCACATAAAAGCTACTGTCTGATGAAGTAATTTGGTATTAGTAGAAGACACAACTTCTGTAGGACACCATAAAGCAAGGTCTCCAAGGACAGGCAATCTCTTTTGTTAAGGGAATTCACATGGTTGTAGGCTTTGGACTATATGAGTTTGCAGGAGAGAAATCTGTTGAGGTTACCACATACTTAGAGACCTTGTGTGGCTTAGCCAGTCCCTGAAACACAAATAGTGCTGTCTGACAGAGCAGATGTTCACACCCTTCTCGTACTCCATTCTGCTTTGGGACAGTGTTGCTGAGAGGATACTGGGCTGGAAGGGCTTTTAGCCTGCCCCATATAGCTATTCTGGGGTTGTTTAGGTGTTCTGAAATCCCTTCCTGCTGATCCTGATAGTCTAAACCTGCCAGTTCTGCTCAATCCTGATAACTCTGTTTGCAGCTCATGACAATGAATAAGGAACAGGAGGCTTAGCATGAGAATTACAGACTCTGTGTGTAACTCTGTGGCCTGACAAAAAACCAATTATATAGTCTTGTCATTTGAGGCACTGAGCCAGTTTTGGGTGCAGATTTCAGACCATGCTGCTATGGAGCTGATGCTGTGACTTCTTTTGTTGTTTGGTGACCCTTTTTTCATGGAAGCTGACACTAACTTTCCTAGGGAGATTTATATCCTGGTTTTTTTCATGCTATCCCAATAGGAATGATGCCAAAGAGAGGACTTGAGGTGTCAGCTTGTGAGATTTTCCGTTTCTACAAACTGATCCCAACTAAAAGCCTGATTGAGCCCATCTCTATGATTGTGCCTCGACGGGTAAGTTAACCTCAGGTCATGTTCATGTCTGGGACAAATACAAGTGAAAAATACGGCACTATCTCCTCTCTGTGACTCTGAGGGGCAGGAGAGTAGGTAGAACAAGGGGTTTTCTCATTCCTGGTCTGAGGGACAGAGCTGGTCAGTTTGTGGGGCAGTCCTGCCAAGAAACCCTGGCTGAGTAACTCAAGAGTTAGGTCTCTGTGTAATAGCCAGCTTTCTAAGGCATGCTCACTGATCTGCTCTGTGCAGCAAGGGGTCTCTCTAACTGCCAGGTCAACTAGCTGGCTATAAACTTCCTCAGTTAGTGGCATCTGTTTGCCACTTCACTGACATAGTGACTGTGAACTTTCTTTTGCTTGCAGTCCGAGTCGTACCAGGAAGACATCTATCCCTTGACCATAGGAACTCAGCCAGCTCTGACAGCACAGGAGTGGCTAAATGGAGTTAACAAAGGTCAGTACATGGAGAGCTTCCCAGCCCTTCAGGTTCCCAGGGCTTGGGTAAGCTGCTGCTCGCTCTCTGGCCTGTTAACTGCCAGAGAAAGAGGAAAGATGGAGATGGAAAGACATAACAAATATAGCTGTAAGCTAAAATAATTTGGTGACTGAAATATTCACTGCGGTGAACTCTGGAAGCTACTGCAGGCAAGTGGCTCCATGTTTATCCCTGCAGGTTGTTTGAATGACTTGCTTACAGCTGATTTCTGAGTGTGATTTGTGAGTGCTAACCTGTCACCTGCCTCCCTCTCTAGGGCCCCTCTTGGTATCCTTGAGACCAGGCTCTGCAGCTGTGAATTCCTTACCACAGATTCTTGAACCAGACTCACTCATGGAAACTACTGACCTGAGCCAGCACGAGGGTCAGGGAGGAAGGATGCCACTGGAGGAGCCACATGAGATTAAAGACAGCAGAAAACAGCTGAAAGTGGATGAGGAATTATCGAAAAATGGGCAAATATGCCTCTCCAATGGCTTTGACATATTTCAGTGTCCACCGCCAAGAACTGAAAATGAGGTATGAATGTCTGGGGTGAAGGGTTGGGGCTGTGGGGGGAAGCCCAGAATCAGCTGGCAAAAGGATGGTGTTCACAGGGTGGCAGAATCTGGGGAGGATTTATTTTGCAGACTTGGGCCAGTGCAAGCTCTTTGTTCTTTGCCGAGGCAGAAGCTCTGCGTGCCCTGGCTGCCATGTGGGAAGCAGAAATGTGCCCCAGGAGCACCCCAGCTGGGGGGTTCTGGAAAGGAAGGAGCAATCAGTATTCCCACTTCTAAGGCATTCTTGTGGCACAGGCCTGCCTAGTGGCTGGCTGGGGACAACGAGGTCTTCATGACCTCCAGGTTCTGGAGAAGTAGAAGGGAATTTGTGCAGTGTAACCCTTTTGTGACAGCTGCACTCAGAGAGCCCAGTGAGGCAGCAAGGACACCTATGGAAGGAGTGGGTGTTCCCTGCTCCCTTGGCCCATGGCGCATCCATGTAGTCTTAAGCGCCAAACCGTATTGTGGACCCTGGCATGGGAAAGGTGCCGACTCTGTCCCTACCTCAGCAGCTCAGCCCTGTATAGTAACCAAAGCTTGTACAGTGGTAGATCTCTGTGGTGATTTGCAAGCCCCTCTCCATTGGCAGTGCAGGGACATTTTTGAGTAGGTGCAGCTTCCTTCCCATAGTTGTGCTCAGGTCCTCTTTTTGGCTCTGCAAGATTTTAGCATCTGCAGCTTGGTGGGGCAGGAATTTCCACAAATGAATTTCCCTGTAGTGTGAAAAAGGATATTTTTCTGCATGTTTCTGAGCTGGTGCCCTGAGGTTACAGAAGCAACATGTTGCAGTGCTGGGTGCACAGTGAAAGGCCATGCTAGTCTCAACTGGAGAGGACAGAGCATGATCAAATGGAAAAAAGAAGAGAAGTGAAATGACTTGTCCAAGGTCAGAGTAGGAGAAGTGGCAGATCCAGGAATTTAGACTCCAAGTACTTTCTCTGCCTAGGCTCTCTTTGAGTGATCAGTGATATGAAGGTTATTTTTTCTGATCTTTTCCATTGAATTAAGCAGATGTAGCATTACTAAGTGGTGTTGAGAAAAACCTGCACTCATAGCTTAGCCTAGTGGAAAGCAGGAGCACTACTGATGCTCAGTCTGTTAGTTGAAGGCCTCCTCCTTAGATGCTGTTTCTCTCAGAAGTGATGTGACAGGAAAAGCAGCATTTGACAGGTTAAATTTGTGTTTTATTAGTGTAAAGGAAGTAAAATATGACTTTTCTTACAGCTTTTGCAGATGTTTTACCGGCAACAGGAAGAAATCCGTAGACTACGTGAGCTGTTAAAACAAAGAAATGTCAGAATTAAACAGCTAGAGCTGGAGCTCAGAAACCACTGCATGGACACAGATGATTACTGAACATGTTGTCTTGCAGCTCTTTTCACCCCTGGCAACTACAGCAGACTCTAGTTCCTACAGATAATTCCTCCTAGGAATTTTGCTGGGAGAAAAATTGATGGTTCAGGCTGCACGGACTTCTCTGGCTTTTGGTGGTCACATTTCCCTAATCATCACCAAACAGTTATTGATGGACTTGCTGTGCTTCTTCAGGCTCCCCTTGCTTTTCTGCTGACTCATGTCAGAAGGCTCATGCATTAAGGCTAGTAGATATTTCAGAAAATCTTGTTCTTCTGGTCCTGGAGAAGCCACCTGTTAAACTCTAGAAACAACCTATTCTGTTCTCCGTCCACGTGACACGAGGATGGGAGACTCAAGGCAGCTGCCAGCTTCTTTTCCCACTTCTGGCCCCAGCAGTGTGGCTCCTGTGGCCACTGTCCTCCTGCCCTGGGAGACCACTGCATCTAAGCTTTAGAGGCACCCCTAGCTCCAAAGTGATCTTCATGCACCTCTCTTGCCTCACAGCTCGGCCCTGCAACTGGGTGACTACGCAAAGCTGTGGCTGCCCTGACCTGGTGCTGGGGATAGTCTTGCTCCGAGTGGGAGTTTGCACTGGGGCTGCCAAGGGCCAGCACTTTTGTGAAAGGTAAAGGAGAGTTGGTGTTTGGATGTTCTACTTTAAAGGGGCGGTGGTGTGGTCTGGTTCTCGACAGAGAAGCTGCAGGTGCAGCAGAGGTCTCTTGGTTCTTTGAGTCAGTGGCCTTCTTTCCTTCCTCCTGCCAAAGACTAGCCGCAGTCACCTTGCGGCCATGGTCCTGTGGTGCTCATCAGATAAATGAGGACAATATTTAAAGCTGGACAGTATTGGCAGGGGGTGATTTGCCAAGAGGGATTAAAAAGATGAAGGGGGAGTTGGACCCCTGACCCACTGCAGACCTTTCAGCAATGGTGCTAGAAGTGTGGTTTCAACTACAGGAGGTTCTTAGGACCATAGCCCATCACATATTTCTTGTCCTTGTGCCCACAGCTGCTCCTTCCTTAGCTCCCAGGTGCCAGCACTTTGTTCCATGCCTGCAGCCACCTGTGGCTGCAGGCTCCCTCTTCCCAGCTGTGCTGCCCAGCCCTCTGTGTCCTCCAGGCCTTCCTGTCTCCCCAAGCACTGCAGTTGAGGTGTTGGAGTCTGAGCACAGCAGCAGCTCCGGAGAGGGAATGTTTTTCCTTGCCTTGAATGCAGAGCTCATGTATGTGTCTTAAAAAGAAGCAGAGCAAGCAATCACTGTTTAGCCTGTAACTGTGCACTTCTGTTGTGACGCTTATAGGAATGAAAACTATGCCCTGCTAGTTCTCTAAAGCCTAATGATTTCCCAAAGTCTGAAAAAAAAAGAAAAAAAAAAATTATCCATAATCAGAAATTCCAACAAACAAGACTCCTTAGCAAAGAGACTAAAGGCTAGGCATGCCTGTGCTCATGTGAGATGTCCCTCTGGTTGGTGTCCCTGAAAGCAATAGCCAGCAGGGCTGGCACTCATGGGCACTCAATGCTTTTAATATGAGAATTACACAAAGACTTCAGCATTCCTTTTGCTCTGTTGCAAACACTTCACCCAGCTTTCAAAATTTCATTAATTTCTAAGTAGCAACAACAGATCTGGGTGCTAAAATGTCACAAATATTGTTGTTACTTTCTGTGGCTTTACAGAGAGGGCGTAGTTGTTAATGTTCTTCAGGAAGAGTCCTTTAGCATCAGTCATCTATTTAACACAACTCTTATTGTAAAAAATAATATATTGTGACACAGTTGTTGAAACAAACTTCAGCTCATTTCAGATCCTCTAGAGTGGACTTTCCTGTTCCTTGGGAACACTTCGTGAACACTCAGTGACATGCAAAAGCAGCTCATCTCAGATACAGAGCTTTAATCCAAACATGTGAATCTTACACCAGAAGTGGCCAGGCTTTCTCACCAAAGAGAAGAGCTATATAAGAAATCGAGAAGCTCACAGTTTTTCAGCCATGTCAAACAGGCCTGACAGCTTCAAATTTCAAAGCCGTTTTCACAGAGGGTAGCCCCAGGGATGATACTCTGGTTTTCAAGCTGTCATTAGCAGGAGGGAGAGTGCTTGACACAGTCCCAGCCATCCAGGGAATAAAACACTTTTCTTGTCACCATTTGTGTTTTATTTGCTGGGGGTTTTTTTTGTGTATTTTTAATACTGAATAAATTATTTAAATTATTTCCAAGTTAAAGTAATTTTTCTAGGGGATTTTAAAATCCTCTTGAGGACTGTTTCTTTGTTGTGTTATGACTGGCTAGCATAGAAAGTGGCCACCATGGTTTTTATCTTAGGGTTGTGTTGATTTCAGCCTTTTTGGAAAAGAAGTTGCTTTCCTTTAGGCTTTGCTGGCAACATTTGATAAGGTGAGACTATTTAATCAAAACTTCTTTTTCAGACGGTGTGCCCATAAAAGCGTAGACTGTGAAATGTATTTCAATTTGGAGCTTAAATGCAACCATAAATCTTTCACTCAGACAAAAGAAGTGGAGGAAATGGAGTTACGTGTTAATGAACTGTGCCTCAATAGACTTAAGTGATCATTTAAACAGTTTCTAAAACTCCTAAGAGCTTTGTAAAAAACTGTAAAACATGGGGATAAAAACCAAATTTGTGCAATGAAAAACAAATGTAATTGAATAATAAATATATTTAGAGATTTACTTTTTGATACATGCAAGGTTGTTGGTTTCTTATTATCATCATATTGTTGAAGTTACTAAAAATTAAGCTGAATCAAGGTCAGAAAGGAGTACCACCTGCTGTCTCTTTTGCTTGCATGAAGTTGTGGCCTTACCTTAGTGTTGTGGTTTAGCCCTGGTCACCACACAGTTTCTCATTCACCCTCCCCCTCCCCAGTGGGATGGGGAGAGAATTGGGAAGAAAGGAAAACTCCTGGGTTGAGATGAAGACAGTTTACTAAAATAGCAAAGGAAAACTACAATAATAATAGAATATAAGGATACTAAAATATCCAAAATGAACAACGTATGTTTTCTCACCACCCAATGTCCCAATGACCGATACGGCCCATCCTGAGCAGTGATTACGGAAACGAAACTGAGCAGCAAGCAAAGGAGCGAAAAAGGGGGCCAGCAAGGTGGAGGGAACGACATCAGCGAGCGAGAGAGAGGGATGGATGCCAGGAAGGCAGATACCTGCCCTGGCCAACCCCCACTTACACACTGAGCATGACGTTTATGGCATGGAATACTCTCTTTGGCCAGTTTGGGTCAATTATTCTGTCTGTCTTTCTCCCAGCTTCCTGCATCTGCAAATTAGTGAGACTTGGAAAACAGGACAGTATCCTTGGTCTCATTAGCAATAACTCATATCACCAATGTGGTTATTAACATTCTTCACATACAAAATCCAAAACACTGAGAGGAAAATTAACTCCATCCTTGCTGAAGCCAGGACAGTTAGTAGGCAGGTTGTACAGAGTTTTAGGCATGCAGGCCTGTCTTCTTACATCTTTCCCATCTGCCCTTGATGCTACAAAGGGGTGGCCATTTCAAACCCTTCTGCATTATACTGCTATGTATGTTGTCTGGAGTAAACCAAGCCCACCTGGAAATGCATACTGCATGGTGGGGTGTTTTCCTGACCATGCTGCCTCAGTCCTGGCACTTCTCTTATCTGATACACTTTGACAAAGTTCTTTTAGACATTCCATATGAGGAGAGTTTAATGTGTTATTACCAAATTTACTTACCTGAAGACATTTGATGTTAGATGGGATTTTGATTTAGCAGAGTGAAGCAACAATCACACTACAAGCACAATATAGCAGTTGCAACATCCAGTTGGATCACATTACAATTCCCACTACTGGTCTGTATACACTCACCATCATGGTGCTGGGTATCTCCAGTCACTGTGAAGAAATACATAGGTTGAAGCCAGCTCAAGCCTGTAACCCTCTTCAAGGTTTGTTTTGTTGGTCGCTCAGTTTTTGTGCTTTGCGTTGGGCTGTGTTGGGCTGAGCCTCTTCATGGTCTGGTTGGCTCAAAAAGACATCCACACCTTTTAATTTAACTGAGGCCACCTATGTAACCAGTTGATCACTCAACTTATATGGCAATTAAGCCAAAACAATAGCCACCTTTCGGTCACTTTTCCATTGAGATGATAAGTTCAACTTTCTTTGCAACAGCTGTGGTTGCTCCTTGTATTCTTCTCTGAGTATCATGAGTACATTGCCTGTGAATACATTGCCTGTGCCCATCACCTCTGAGCCTTCTTCCACTGTAAGGGTTTATTGATCAGTCACAGCTTTGGGCATGGAAATGTTCATGGCTCCATTCAGGCTGTAACTTTTGTTTGATAAGACGTATTTTAGACCAGTGTTAGGGAAAAAAAGGGTGGAAATTTCTGGAGAAAGTCTGGCTGGGAGCTTTGTGCACCGTCCATGCAATCAGGGCACTATAGCCTCCTGAACTCCCTGTCTCATAAGGGACCTTGTGCTGGGGAAGGGGGCTGGACTGTCCTAGGATGAGCCCCAGGGCACTGTGACCCTCTTCTGGTATGGACACAGGCTCAGTGCTCTGAGCAACACCTAGGAAAAGGCAGCAGCAGGCAGGTCAGTGTGGCAGGCAGAGGAATAGCCTCCAGCACCTTTGCTGTCCTGGGCTTATGGCCACTGAACCACAAAGAGAGGTGAAACACAGCCCTGCACTGTTACTTGCCTGCTGGATTTTGAGCCACAACAGATCACATCTTCACCCTCTACACCAGGCCAGCTGCCAATTGCAAAAATAAACTCCACTCAAACCTACAGAACAGTTGTCATTCTCATTTCCTCTCCCACCCTGGGGGTCTGTACCTTTGGTGTGCTCAAGGAGCTGTGAGCAGAAGCAAACATGCAGCTGATGCCCCCTCATTTGCTTGACAGGGAGAAGCAGCAGGTCACTCTTGTTGGCCCTGGGTTGGCCAGCATCCATCTCTGGCAGCGAGGCAGCTGCAAGCTGTAGTGGGGCACTGGAGCAAAGCCCCAGTGCCAGGAATTTCTTCCTGGGCATGCTGCAGCGTCATTTTGGAGCAGAATCTCAGAGCCTGTGCTGGGGTCACTCCAGTCTGTCCACAACTTGCTCATACTGGGCAGTTTAGAACTGAACTCGGCACTCCTCAACATGCGGCCTTACCAGCACCGGGGGGAGAGGAAGGACAGCTTCCCTCGACCTGCTGGCAATGCTCTTTTGAACACAGCCCAGGATCCTGTTGGCTG
Source organism: Ardeotis arabs (assembly GCA_011801015.1). NCBI lineage: Eukaryota > Metazoa > Chordata > Aves > Otidiformes > Otididae > Ardeotis > Ardeotis arabs. The sequence continues at coordinate 83,960 of JAAGAY010144906.1, read as the reverse complement.
TTTTCACAGTGAGCCAGCATTGCTGGCTCAAGCTCACCTTGTTGTCCAGCAGGATCCCATGGAACTTCTCAGCAAAGCTGCTTGCCAGCTGTGCAATCTCCAGCACATACCAGTGTGTGGGACTACTCTTCCCCAGATGCAGAACTGCAGTTGCCCTTGCTGAGTTTCATCACATTCCTCCTTGCCCATTTCTGCATATCTCCTGTCAAAGTCCCCCTGAAACGCAGCACAACCTCTGCTGCACCTGCCACTCCTCCCACTTTTGTATACTCTGCAAACTTGCTTGAGGGTCCACTCTGTCCCACTCTGCAGGTCACTAAGGAAGAGGTTCAACAGCTGTGGATTTGTTTCGTAAACAGTTTTCGATTTCCCCTTCAGAAATCCAGGCTGACTACGCCTGAGCACCTTCTAATTCTTCATGCCTTTGGAAATGCTTTCCAGAAGGGTTTTTTTCCCACCATCTTCCAAAGGACTGCAGGCTGACTGGCCTATATTTCTTACATCTTCCTCTTTGCCTGTTTTGAAGACAGGACTGAGACTCAGTCATCTGCAACCTTTCCTAGTCACCATCATCTTTCAAAGATCATTAAGGGTTGCCCTGCAATGCCATCAGCTGCCTTCTCCCTTGCTGTACCTGGGTGTAACTGTGATGGTGTGCTTCTCCCCCAGCCCCCAACTTGACCTTTTCCCATAACCCTGCTCAAGTAATAACCACTAGTGCCATCGCGATGGATGCATCTGGTCATGGTGGTGGCATCTGGGTTACAGTGGATTTGGGGGAGACCGATAACAACACAGTAGCCAAGGGATAACTTATACTGATGTGTCCACCTAACCACAGTGCTGGTCACTGTCCAACTCAAGCCAAATTTGGAAGAAACTAACATCTACAGTTGGTATAGTGTGCCAGTTTTGTTTAGTGAGGGGGGAGCTACAGTAGCAGCTTCTGCAAGAAGCTGCTAGAAGTATCTCCTTTGTTCAGTGGACTTGGCTGGGCCTGGGCTGAGCAAATTGGTAACACCTGGTAACACCTTTGTGATAAGGTATTTAACAATGGGAAAAATAATAATAATAAAAAAAAAGACGTGAAGAAGCAGAAGCGGGGGCAGAGAGGGGGAGGCCTGAGCCTCATGGGCCTTGCAGCCCTCACCCTCTGGCCTCCCGCCGGGCGGCCTCCTGGGCCCAACTGGGCCCAGCCCGGCTGCAAGAAGTGGAGAGGAGATGTGAAGAGAACCTGAGAGGCGTCTGCCTGAGCCAGTTGTGAAGGATTTCTTGTGAGAGGAACGGCTGCAGACGGCAAGGTGAGTGAAGGAGGAGGGGGAGCAGTAATGGTGCTGCGGGCAGAGATTCCCCTGCAGCCCGTGGTGCAGCCCCTGGTGAGGCCGGCTGTGCCCCTGCAGCCCATGGAGGCCCCCGCAGGAGCAGAGATCCCCCTGCAGCCTGGGGAGGACCCCACGCCAGAGCAGGTGGATGCCTGAAGGAGGCTGTGGCCCGTGGAGGGTGTGCACTGGGGCAGCTGGTTCCTGAGGGACTGCACCCTGTGGAAAAGGACTTGCCCTGAAGCAGTTCCTCAAGGACTGCAGCCCATGGGTGGGACATCATGCTGGAGCAGGGCAGGAATGTGAGGAGTTCTTCCCCCGAAGGAGGAACGAGAGGTGGAAAACAGCATGTGATGAACAGACTGCAGCCCCCATTCCCTACTCCCCTCTGTGCCGTGCTGTTTTATATCAATGAAGTGTATTGTTACTTCCCTCTTTCAAGTGAAGTGTATCACTCCATCTGTGACAGCAACCCACCTGGCCCCAAGGACTTTTGTGCATCCAGGGTGTTGAAGTACTCCGTAAGCTGGTCGTCTGTATTCTGATCCTCCGTAATCTTGTATATAGCTGATACCCACCACAACATTTTTCTCTACCTGCTTTCACTCTCCTTAGGTCTATGGGAAACTCTTTAGAGGGTTTTCTCTTCTGATTTTCTCTCCTCTTGTTTTTGTATGTTTTTTCTTCAGCAGGAATTTCAGCATCCGTAACTTCTGAACCACAAACACTCCTGAGGATTTGCAGAGGAAGAGGCTTAACCACACAAGGCGTTTATCCACGTTTTGCATCTTTCCCAGCACTCCGCCACCAGATATGGAAGGCATGAGTGAGGGACATTAAAGGTGGCTTGAGTTAGTATAATAGTTTAATAGGAGAGAGCCTGGGCCTTCATCTGCTTTAAACATTGCCTTTTACATTCTTCCCTCTGGATTATAGTGGATGACTCTTCTTCTGGCTACAGAGCTCTTCTGCTTTGTGTTTAATTTGATGCAGTATACTTTCACCATCTTGACCCACATGGATATAGTTGGTCAGATCTTGCAAAGTCTGTGGGAAAATATCAGCAGCACCTTAGCTCAGCTTCAGGCCTAGGTGTTTTACATGCCAAAGTGAAATTTTTGCACCGATTTCATATCTCAGCAGGAACTCGTACGCAAATGGACATGTTAGAAAACTTGAGTAAGGAACAGAAAATATAGGTGTGTAAACCCAAGAGCTAGTCTCTAAGGCAAAATCACCTAAATGTGAAGATAACGTGTTTTGAATAAAATCTTACTTCCTATGGATAGCCTTTACAGAACCCATCAGCTTATTTGACTTAATGCAGACTGGAAAGCCTAATTTCTGTGTATCTTCTTGAGATGCAAACTATTTAGGTACATTTTAGCAGCAAGTCTAGCATGTGTGATAGAGCTGGAGAGTTCAAACTCAACCTGATTGTTCCAGGAAGGTTTTTTTTTCCTAGGGGCTGGGACTATGGATTCTTCTCTTCAATTTTCAGAAAGGCTCCTGCAGAATTTTTTTCATGCAAGTTTATCTGAGCCTTTAACAAAAATATTGTTTAATACACCAGTTGTGATTTGTGAGGCAGCTTCTTTGGGAAGATTTGAGTGAAATTATGCTGAAGTACTGTTTTCATGAACAGGGACACTGAGCAAAGATGCTTTGTCCCAGCTGGAATCTGAAAAGTGGTGGAAGTAGCAGCATTTATGGAAAGCTGCAAAATAAGGAACTGGTTTTACTGTTGAAACTACTTGAAAATTGATTCAAGGGACTGTGAATATACTGGTGTTCCTAAGGCTTGGACACACTCTGATCTGAGGTGTGTTGCACAATTTTCTACAGTCACAAATTTTGACTGCCCACAAGTCCACAACTGCTTTTGGTGGTGGTGAAGCTAAAAGTGCAGTCCTTCTCAAGATAAATACAGAGCTCGCTTTTAAAGAAGTGAAGCACGCTGGAAAAGTAAGGGGCAGATGAGAATGCCTGCTTTTCATCTGAGAAAAGTGGTGAAAAGAGATTTAGTTCTTTTTAGGGCTATAGAAGTGAATCATAGCAGCTCATACTCAGGCACTGTCAGCACTTTCGGCCCTGGCCCTTACGGGCAGAGGGATGGCATGATTCTTTGGGAAGTTTTGCAAGTCTCTGGAACTGAGGAACGCAGCCTCAAAAAAAAAAAAAAAAAAAAAAAAAGAGCAAAGCCACTGTGAAAATATGATGCAGTCAGTGGAAGTGCCAGTAATACAGGATGAAGAAATGCTGATTTTCAGTTCCACTGCTAACTTGAAGGGAGCAAAATCATTGTCTCTAGTCTGGTTGTCTCTAGTCTGATGAAACAGGTGTCTGAGATCCTTTCATAAAAAGAGCACACAAAGAAACACCTGACTCACACATCTGTTTCTCTCCTCATTGGAAGCCAACTGTGGCAGACATGTTTGGATATGCATTTTAATTCAAGACCAGAAAGGAGCAGCTCAGTATTCCAACTATTGAGCCCTGTTCCTTCAGCTAGCTAAAGGTGACCATGCTGCTACAGAAGATGTTCCTCTCACAGGACCAGTGTAGCTCCAGGCTCCTTTGTATGTGTGGAGATGAGGTTTTTTTTTAATCACATATCGTAACAGCAAGCAGTGTGAAATCCCCTGTGTGTATTGTTCTGGAGGGGACTTCAGTACCATCTCTTTGCAAGATTGACTCTATAGCTGCCATTTGTCTTCAGCTGCAGGTTCCTCAGATGTTTCTGCTCTTCCATACTGAATAGTTTATTCTTCTGGGCTGCTTTTTACAAACAAAAGTCTGGAACTTGAGAGAGAAAAAAAGTTAGTTTCAGATGCTTGTGCTCCTTTGCAAATTTGTTTCCTAGTGCTTTGCTCAAGGTGGAGATAAGGTCTGAGGTCTTTGAGGAGCCAGTTTATTTTGTGAATCGGGGCCCTCCAGATTCTTCTGTCTCACTTCCTTTGTCCAGTGTTTCTTCTTTCAGTGAGTGGTTATTTCTAATCTAGTCTGTACATGGTCTTTAGTTATATAATCCATGCTCAGATTCAAAAGCACAAAACCTTAAATAACACTTATTTTAAATAAACTCCTCCTTCCAGTTCAGTGATTTGTACATTTTTTTTTTTTAAACACTGGGAGTTTGGGAATCAATGCATTCCAGAGCATGCATGTTTCACTATTGAAATGGTGACAGATCCTTACTAACAGCTGTTGTAGCTATCAGTGCCTTCAGCTGAAACTGAATGCAAAAAACCACAATCCAATACTTCATTGATTTCTTCATAGCTCTTTCTTTATGTGCCTTACCTTCTTTGTGTGTAAACCTTAAGGCTTTTCTTGTTACTATAATATTGCTTAATTAGGAAAAAACTCCAAACCCTCAGTAAACATGAACAGGGATTCTGTTCTGCAGTGGTTTCTGGAGTAAGTGCAACATTACCTCAGTCCAGAAGAGGGAACTGTTGTTTCATGTATAGCAAGTCCAGGCAAATAGCTTAGAAAACATTCTAACATCTACGGCAAAGATGAAAATGAGCTTTTTTAATGATAATAAAAGATGAGGTGTGAAAACTGAGCTATTTAGAGATTTTAACAAAACAACAAAAGATCAGAGCATACAAATTCCATCCATCTTTGCTTTTAGAGTATTCTTACATTGGTGATTTATGTAAAAATACGTAGGTTAAATTGAGCTGATTATCATAGAACAGGAACATCTGAGATCCTACTTGTTTTCTGGCATGCAAAAAAAAATTATGTTAATTAGGTTACTTTGGTAACATACCTGGGTTTAATTTGATTTTCTATTAAATGTCTAAGCCTTTCTGGGGAACAATAAATGCCGCATTAACAAATGAATCCTTTCATTTGCAGCTTTCTGCTATAAGTCATTGCCAGAAATCAGAAAGGAGGAGTGTTTTCCTTCCTGGAAGAATTCCTTTATGTGAACACTCTTGTACTTAGAACTTCAGTGTTATAAATGCCTCAATTTCTTTAAGAATAGCTTATTGGTAGTGATTTTAAAAAATGATTTTATTTTTCAGTTCTTGTAAGTATATGCTGAGAGAATTTAACAGCCAGTGCTCTTGTAGCTAATATTTATCTTTGGAGAAGGGGCTCCTTTCTTACATCTGCTCAGTGATGGTGGTATGTTTCCATCTTTAGTTGTGTTGGTTTTAGCCTATAAGGTCAACATTAAATGAAGTATTTGTATCCTGACATATTTCGCATGTTCCTGTCATCGTACGTAGAATCATGCAAATGAGTGCCAAGTAACAAGTGAAGGCATAACGTGAAGCCATTGAACTACTATCAACTTGTTTGGGGCCTGGAACTGGGTCTGTAGTCTGGGATTGAGAATAGAAATGAATTCTACTTTAACTGTTTTCAGGAAAATATGTGGACAAGATGTCCTAGATATGGTCTCCCTAGTACTAGCATGCACAAGAAAAGAAGTCTGCTGAACTGTTAACAATGATGCTAGCTAGCACCTGTGATTAGATTTGAATAAAGGACTGAGGGGTACCATAAACTTCCAATTAATGGCTTGTCAGTTAAACCATGCCATTGTTCTACTTGCTGCTGCTAAACACCAAGACAATGCATTCAGACCAGTAAAACCAGCCTTATGGCTTTGTCTTTAGTTCTGCTGATCTGTTGCCTGATGCTGGCAGATGTTTTGTATGCCTTTCTCTGCTTTCTCACACAGCTACCACCAGTTCATCTTGTGGACAAAAAGCAAAACTAAGGAAACATCTTTAAGTGTGGCTCTCAGGGAGATGACACCATACAATGACTTCTGGTTACCACCAGTAGGCTAAATGCATTTCTTGGGTAACTCCAGATAAAACCAGTGGGACAGATTTTCAGATGCTGTATGTCAACACTGCAATTTGCAGTAGAGCTATACAAGTTTTTGCAGTATGTGGATGGGAAGAAGTAAATTGGCCACTTGTAATGAGTTTGTCCTGACTCTTTCTGCGTTTTTTAAGTAATAACATCTACTTTGCATGGGTTTTGTCTTTTGCTCATCCTCTGCTTCATCAATCCTTGTATCTTCCCACTCATTTTCTAATTTTCCCTAGAAATAGTGACACAGTGGCAGGACAGTTATGGTGATTGCCCTATGAACCATCAAAAAATCCCCGAGTTAAAACTCCAGTTCTTGAATCTTAATGATTGACATTGATATTCCAAATAGAAAGAACACAGCTTAATTTGCAGTTAAGATGGCAAGACATTTCACTGATAGTTTAGAGTAACTCATCTTTTGTCAATAAGCTAAGCAGACAGGACTCCAGATGATACCTTGAGGCTGTATTATAATCTTTCTGCACATATTACGTGTATTTGCATTTACAGCTGTAATTTGCCATGAAGCGAAATACTTTACAAGTTATCTGTATAAAAGATTTTTGCTATGCAAGCAAACAAATGTATTTTACACTTACCAAATCAAGCAATTGTGATCTGGAACTCACCAGGGAGAGTGCAGTCAACTCCAATGTCTCATCTCATTCTAATTATGTATAGAGCAGAGCTGAAAACAAATAAAGGGGTCATCAATCCATCCTTCTGCCTATGGCAGGATTAACTGCGCCCATGCCATTCCTGGCAGGTGTTTGTCTAGCCTATTAAAAACCTCCAAAGATGGAGACGTGTGTCCTTTTCAGCAATCTGTGCCGATGATTTTCCATCGTCACCTTTAGCAGGATTTACACTAACGTCTTACCTGGCTTTTCTTTTCTGTAACTTAAGGCCATTGCTTTTTCTCCTGTTCTGTGGAACTGTAGAACAGACTATTCCCTTTAATTCTACAGTAACTCTATACCCTGCTGAAGACCACTAAGTCCCTCTTCTGTAGGTAAAACTACCCTCTGTTCATTCTCTTCTTCCTTGCTGGATTCATCTCACTGATCCTCTGGGTCCTTTTAAATTGATCTATGTCAAATCTTGTGATGCAACACTGTACACAGACTCCCAGAGGACAAGGGTGCATTCACAGGTTATCTTGGCTGTAGCCCTGTTTCTGAATGCCTATATGATGCTTGCTTTTCTACAGAAATGCATGAAATCATGCTCAATATATTCACTGTAATCCTGACCTCCCTCCCTGTAGAGATACTAAGAGTGTTCCTCCTTGTATTTTTCAGATGACGATTTCTGCCTATGTGTAGTATTTCACATATCTTTGTTAAAAGTATTTTGTAAACGCCTTGAAATAAAAATATGCCTGAAGCAGAAGGAATGGGAGGTTAGACTTCAACAGTGTGCCATCAGGAATTAGAAAATGATTTTTTTTTTTTTCCTTATGGTTACAGTGCTGTGTTGAATTACGATAGCTGGGAATCCAACTTTCCTTATTAGTGGAAATTGAGGAATAGTTCTTCAGTCATTCTTGCTCAACCATACTCGACAACATCATTCACAGAGTCGAGTGAGTGCCTATCTGGCTCAAACTTTACTTTCCTTTACTCCTCTTATATTTGTTTATAAAAGCGCTGGATGCCTTGATATCTTGTTCCCTGGTGAACAGTATGAGAATGATCTTTCTGATTACATGGTGCCACAGAATGGGATCTCTTCCATAAAATGAGGCGTCTTTCTTGAATTTTCAGTATAGGCAGAAAGTCTTATATTTTGCTGTTGTACTGAGCCACACATAGTTCCATATAAGAAAGAAGATTAAGTATAAACTACAAATATGCAAAAATGCTGGAGAAAAATCAGAAAGTACTGACAGAAACTGAAGGTAGGAAAGAGCAAAATGGAAGCAAGACTTCCTTTTCAGTTCTAAAATAGTGACACCCAAAGGACACTATCACAAAAAGGCAATGGTGAATTCTTTTTCTGTGATGACCTCACATTATGACAAGGTGCTTATTGCATAATATTTTAGCTAAATGTGAGTCACTGAGCTCACTGTGAAAGTAGCTGGGTGACTTTTTCTGGACTGGGTCATGTAGGAGATCAGATCAGACTATTTAATTGTCCCTTCAGCCTTAAAATCATTGAACGAGCAAAACCTGAGTGAGAATACAGACTGTTAGCAATCCAAAGGGCAAGTAATATGGAAGGGAGGCTAAAAAGGAACATACAAGATGGGGTAAATTCAGTACTAGTAGGCAACATGGCTTCTGAAGAGGGGAGAATGAATAACGAAGTAAAGGTTCAACTCCATCTGCTGGAGTCAGATGAAAGATTGTTGCAGATTTAAAAACTCCGTGGGCTGGACTCAATCTGTCCACTACTCATATATGACCATAAGTGTGTACACCAGTACACGTATACAGACACAAACACATACATACGTGAGTAATTCAGTACCAGCTGAAAACCATCTCTCACAGCATTCTCCTAGAGAAGCTGGTGACTCATGGCTTGGACAGGTGTACCCTGTGATGGGTTAAAAATTGACTGGCTGGCCAAGCCCAGAGAGTTGTGGTGAATGGAGTTAAATCCAGTTGGTAGCCGGTCACAAGCAGTGTTCCTCAGGGCTCATTGCTGGGGCCAGCTCTGTTTAATATCTTTATCAACGATCTGGATGAGGGGATTGAGTGCTCCCTCAGTAAGTTTACAGATGACATCAAGATGGGCTGGAGTGTCAATCTGCTTGAGGGTAGGAAGGCTCTGCAGAGAGATCTGGACAGGGTGGATCAATAGGCTGAGGTGAACTGTATGAGGTTCAACAAGGCCAAATGCCAGGTCCTGCACTTCGGTCAGAACAACCCCATGCAATGCTACGGGCTTGGGGAAGAGTGACTGGAAAGCTGCCTGGCAGAAAGGGACCAGGGTGTGTTGGTCAACAGCTGGCTGAACATGAGCCAGCAGTGTGCCCAGGTGGCCAAGAGGCTTCTGTCAGGAACACTGTGGCCAGCAGAAATAGGGAAGTGATCAACCCTCTGTACTCAGCCCTGTTGAGGCCGCACCTTGAATACTGTGTGCTCTTTTGGGCCTGTCAGTACAAGCAGCATGTTGAGTTGCTGGAGCATCTCCAGAGAAGGGCAACAAAGCTGGTGAGGGGTCTGGAGCACAAGTCTTATGAGGAGCAGCTGAGGGAACTGGGATTGTTTAGTCTGGAGAAGAGGAGGCTGAGGGGAGACCTCATTGCTCTCTACACCTACCTGAAAGGAGGCTGTAGGGAGGCAGCTGTTGGTCTCTTCTCCCAAGTAACAAGTGATAGGATGAGAGGGAATGGCCTGAAGTGGCGGCAGGGGAAGGTTAGATTGGATATTAGGAAAAAATTCTTTACTGAAAGCGTGGTCAGACACTGGAACAGGCTGCGCAGGAAAGTGGTGGAGTCACCATCCCTCGAGGTGTTCAAAAAACGTGTGGATGTGGCACTTAGGGACATGGGTTGATGGACATGGTGGTGTTAGGTTGATGGTTGGACTTGATGATCTTGGAGGTCTTTCCCAGCCTTAAATATTCTACAGTTCTGCGATTCTATGAATTGCAGTGAGTTGATTTTGTTTTAAATAATTTTGAAGGGTTATCTGACAGAACTTGAAAATTGACTTTTCTTCAGCCTGTGAGAGGACATTATGATGCATAACACAGTATCTAGTGTGGGGATAATTGTTGGCTATTTTCTATGCAGTTGTGGCTTTCTTAAGGATTAAATTAAGAAGCAGCTTTTTAAAAAAAATAAACAGTGTGTCATCTTCATATTTTAGAGAAAAGCTAGATCTTAGGTTTGGGAATAGAGAAAGGAGCAGATATGTACCCCATCACAAAGAGAACTTATAGCCACTTTCTGGTTAGGGTGTGAGAGTCATTTCACTTGTGCGCTGCTTGTTAATGTGCAGAACCATCCTTTCTATTGGCATGGGACAGAATATTTCAACTGAGCTGTCAGAATGAAAGCACAAATATCTCTTCCAAAAATGAGAAAGCCAGACAGCTTTGATAGAGCTCGATTTCACTTCTGACCTTTGAATTGGGGATATGGAGGAAAAGAAGAGAAGGGAATGATTTTGGTGGCAATATTTCTCTATTAAACATGCTCGGTGTTCTGGGCCAAAAGGAGCATCCATCAATATTGCAAGATCTCTCAGTGGAGCAGCTGTGGTGGTCCAGCATATGCAGGTTACAAACCATTGCCACATATTAGCCATCTGGGGATGGCTGGAAAAGCTGGCCATTATCTGCCTGGGGCAGCAATTTGTAGGAGCTACGGTGCATTATGATGGATTAGCTCTGCAGCTGAAGGTGTCATGACCCATTTCTCTGCATAACAGAGAATAACATTGCAAAGCAGAGGCTTTTATTATTGCAGTTTCAGGGGCAGGAATCTAATTTGTAATGATGCTGTGGGACAGAAGGGAGGAAATGCTTAAATAGCTAACATGCCTGTGAACTAAGAGTGCACTTCAGTTCAGCACTTGGCTGCCGTCACGCTTACCTGTTTAAGGAGATTCCTTGTTCAAGAACTGTTTACATACTTCCCTGCTCTCAGGAGCTAAGCCATTAACAACAATCTGGGACTTTTTTGCCAAAATGCTTCTTCAAGGGTTGGTAACCTGCTCTCCTGCTTCCACTTGTCCACTTTCAGCTCTCTATGCTCTTGCTGCCCTTCTGAACCAGTCTTATCCAGACTGCCCTTCTGCCAGTCTTATGTTGCTCTCATAGTCCCAGGCAGCCCAGCTCCTTGCAGTTCGTGCCTGAGGGAAGGCAGAACCACTGAATCTGTGGTATCGCTCTATTCAACACTGGCTTGCGCTCTCTTGTAAGGAGCGTTAGTTCTCATTGTCTTTACCCTTCATGAGATCCTTTCTGAGGGATCTCTCTGTCCCTCTGATGGCTGCAGGACTGTGATGAGGTATTGGTATGTCAGGTTTTCTTTTTCTCTTCTCATCTCTGTTCTCTTACCTTCTTCTCATTCTGCCTCAGTCCAGTGGGTTGCACAATGGGTAGGAACAGTTCTACTGTGATACAATTCAAGGGTTTGTTACCTTTCTCTTAACACCATACACAGAAATACAGATGCTTGGTTGGGTGAGTGATCTATACAAATATATGCATATAAACATATGTGTGTATACAGTCATGCATACGCATATGCACACACAGTAACATGCATTATTGCTGATGCCTATGTAAGTACTTTGCTAATCCACTACTTTCAGTGTAGAGCGGAGTCTGTTTACATTATTTCTGGAGCAGGCAGCAAGAGAAAGTTTTGTATGTTTTTTCTTTCAAAATAGCCTGGATGGCATGCATTTTTATTTACTTTTTTAAAGCAGAATGGCACCTGGCTGTGTGGATCCCAGCTACTCTTCCCTCCTCGCCACTGCTCTGACCTCTGTCTAGGCCAGTTTCCTGGAAGCATCAAGGGAAATACAGTAACATATTTATTGGGTTGATTACTCAGACTATTGCTGACTGTTGGCTGATCTTTCAATTTGCTCAAGCAAATGACTACTTTGATCAAAAATCTTTCAAGTTGGCTTAATTGTGTGTAAGGAGGAACTGTGTGTAAGGTGTGTAAGGTGTAAGCTGTATAAAACATCAAGCAAGGGGTTGCTAAACTTCTTTCTTTGGATTGGGTGAGTGAGCTTTTTGTACAGAAATGCAGAACATTGGTGAAGGAAAGGTGGATGCTTTCTTGGTCTCAGGAACTCCTTCCAAGTCCTGCATCTTCTGGCAGGTTTTGTCCTTGTCCCAACAAACAGAGAAAAGATGATATCTGCTTTCTGGGATTAGATCTCTCTTTAAATCCTTTCACTGGAATTTGAATCCAAACCTGAGCAGCAATTAGTGTGCATTACCTTCCACTAGAGCAAAACAGCTTCTTGGCTGCGTTATCTCATAGCACTTATACTCGCTCATGTTGAGATTAGCATCGGTAATTGCATGTCTTCAGCCCTTACTGATTTCCTCTGTAGTGATAGATACCTAGTCCTAGGCAAAAATGACTGTGTTAGCAACAGGACAAGAGTTATTTTGATGGCGACAGGGCTGACAAGGGTACAGGGGACCTGCTGTCCAGATAATTCTGTAAGATTCCATGTGACAGTCTTTCCCCTGTAAGACAAAGAAAACACTCTTAAACTGCAAACTCCCTGTAACAACAAGATAGATGTTATGTGGACTTATTCTTTGAAATGTAAAGCATAATCTACACTTGCAGTGATATTTCTGCATCCCTATTCACTTATAACCTTACAGTGCTCTTTCATAGGCCCTTTGAGAGGCTAACAGTCAAAAGACAAAGATGAAGTGCAGTACAGATCCCAGCTAAAGACACATCTGTTGTTGCTCCTGAGTGCTTCACAAAAAATTGGAGTTGTGAGGTTGGGATGGGTGATTAATTGGGATGTGTAAGACTTGCCAGGCATGTTGTGTAGGGGCTGGGAGATGAATGTTGTGCTTGTGACGCAAAGGGAGTCACAGAGCAAGTACAAGCAGACAGGATGTAGGAAAAGACATGTAATGAAAAGAGGCAGATCTATCTGCAACCTGACTTAGTGGACACTACGCTGTGGAAACATGCTATTTGTGTAAGTCTGTGGCAAGTAGCCACAGACAGATGAAGTTAGCACGGTGCTTGGGAAAAACAACCCTTCTGTGGCTTTTTCTTCTTGCTAGAAGAGTTTGTGCCTGGAGCAGGATTGTTTTACAGTCTTCTGGTGCTCTCTCTACCAGAGTTTCAGTTGCATGTACTGAAGAATGGCATGATTAAAAGAAACATATCAACTTGGAATAAACTCCAGTGAAACTACATGTACAGAGTGCTGAAAAGAGTATTAGCTCTCCTTGCTTTAAGTAGTGACAAAGAAACTCATACCCTTTAGTGAGAAAAGGGAGAGGAAAGCACAGCATTGTGTGTTACATATAGCTTTGCCATTGCTTTTCTGTCTAACATCTAGTCTGGAGAAGAGGAGGCTCAGGGGAGATCTCATTGCACTCTATAGCTTCCTGAAGGCAGGTTGTGATGAGCAGGGGTTTGGCCTCTTCTCCCAGGCAACAAGCAGGACCCGAGGAAATGGCCACAAGTTGTACCAGAGGAGGTTTAGATTGGACGTGAGGAAAAACTTTTTCTCCCAAAGAGTGGTCAGGCACTGGAATGGCCTGCCCAGGGAGGTGGTGGAGTTGCCGTCCCTGGCAGTGTTCAAGAGGCGGCTTGATGAGAAGCTACAAGATATGGTTTAGTAGCTGTGGCAACAATGGTAGTGGGAAGACGGTTGGACTAGATGATCTTATAGGTCCCATCCAACCATGTGATTCTATGATTCTATGATCCTTAACAGTTAGCCACCATGCCACTGAAGGCTGCAAGGTTTCAGAGAACAACAATTGGACGCTTTTACAAAAAGCTTCTGATGGATCAGCAGACCAACTTTTTTTCCTGAAGTTCCATCAGAAAAATGCAAAAGACGTTATCTGTTGGGGCTTTAATTTAAAGCTTGCCATACAAGATGACAGTGGGTTGTATACTGACTCTGTAAGAGGTATTGCATATGGTGCAGCACTCAATGCAAGCTTGTGAAAGTGCAAATGGAAGGCAGATAAACTCATGGGAGAAAAAGGAAGGAGTAATCTTAAGAGTGAAAAGAAAAAGAAAAGTTAAAAAATTTAATTTGAAAAGCACAGAATTTCCAACAGATCTATGGACAAAGTGTCAAGGGCTGAGGGAGGACAGAGGACACAATCAGCTCCTGTCATTGCTCTGAAGGAGCACTGGGGCAGGGAACATGCCAACATTGACATCATGGCCAGGGCAGAAGTGAGTGGCCTCAAGGAAGGCCTGTTAATGTTGTTTCCTTGGGATCTATAAAAAAGACAGAAACCAAACAAGCTTAGGTTTATTCAGGAGCTGTAGTGGTACTCGTACTTTTCAAACTTCATTGAGGTGATGACACCATAGACTTGAAAAGGAAAACTCAAGCTGTCTGCCAGAGCCGGCAGTAATTCTTGTGACTGTGAACAGGTGGATGAGGTATGTAGGGTAACTGTGGGGCTCAGAATATTTTAAAAGGCACAGGGGTATTTAATACATTGGTGCCTGGAAAATTAGCTGAACATTTCTTAGAGAAATCTTAATCTTCTGTCTCTGCAGAGAGAACTTACAGGTCTCTCCTTGGGTTTTATTCCGGAGCATTGGTAGAGAGTTTGCTGGGGAGGCATGACACTGAGTAAGCAGGTGGGATCATGCCATATCACTGCTCTCTACTCTGCTAACCTGATGAATATCTAGCTTTGGGCTAGCCTATGGGATGGGGTTTCATCCTGTTTAGCTGTAGGCACCTGATGTGCATACGTTGAGTGCCAGACCAAAGACACACCAACTATGGAGTCAGTGGAGGAGCAGCCTTCTTCCAAAGAAAGGTGTTTTTGCCTTGGGTAAGAAAAGTCAGTTTCTCAAAATGATGAAGCCTGTCCACGGTGTGGGGATCCTGAACACAGTGTCACAATGATCCTAAGGGATTCATCAAAGGTGTCATTTAGACAGATCAGTTTCAGCCTTAATCTGCCTGAGTTTCACAACTGGAAAAGTTTCCTTTCCCTACGTCAAAACAAGATATTGAGGAGAAAGACACTGTTGATGCTGTCATATCACAGTAACGCACTGTAGGTACCACAGATTCACAAAAACCCGTGAAAAGACATGTGCAGCACTAATTGGCTTTTGTTGTTTCCTTAAAACACCTTCTGGGGCATTCATTCCTGTGGCCTCATTTCAGTTGCATGGCAGGTATTCATCATTAGTGTTTCTTTGCCTGCTATATAAGTTTTTTTTTCTTAGCATTTTGAAAAGGCCTAATTTACTGTCCTAGGGATGCCTCTGGAGAAGTTCTGGCAGTTCATGCTAGAGTGCTTAAGATGTTGTGACCCTCAGCTGTCAGCAGCAGTTGCAGAGGTAGGAGAATAGGCAGTGTGTCTTCCACCTGCTGGCCCGAGGTCAGGGACAGCTAGATGACAGTAAATCGAAACAAAACGATAATGATCCCAGCCTGAACAGAGCAGACCCCATGCACAGGCAGACTAAGTTTTTGGTTTTTTTTAAGCTATATTTGATTGTAGGTCATTTTCATATCGGTCCAAAGACCAAAAAAAAGGTTGACGCCTTTTTCATTTCCTTTCTTAATGAAGGATAGCTCCATACATTTTCTGGCTTCCAGCTACATGGTTTGATTCTCCTTGGGTCAAGACATGGGTGTAATATGAAACAGTGTAGGCAGAGGTGGCCTAAAGATGTGCCTGACCACGGGCAAGCTGGATAACAGTCACCCTCTTGTCTCCTCTCAAAACTGAGGAAACTTTTCTGAAAAAGCACTCAGTACTGTGATTCAAGGGAGCAGAATATTTATGGATCTCCCTTCAAAAAACAAATGCGAGCCATAATGAAGGCTGGCTACTGCTATTTTTATTGTTGTATTATCTTCAGAACTGGAAAATAAAGCCTTCTGTTGATCAGTTTCCTCTTTTCTGCCTCCCGTTTAGCCACAGCAAAGACAAAATTCATCACTTAACATTTTGTACTTGCTGATTAACGGCTGCATTTGAAGGCAGCTGTGGGAGATCATTACAATGGAGTCAAGGGACCTGAGATTTGCCATTGAGCTCCTAGGATTATGCAACAAAATATCAGTCTGTAGTTGGAATTACATTATTAAATGATTTCAGTTTTGTTTCTGAAGCTAGCTATTTCTAAACAGGAGTAATAAATACGTGCTTACTGTGCTTACCTGAGCAATATATCTTGCAATAAAGACTCAGGGACAAACATACACAGAAATTTGTTTTATAAGCCCTTTATTGCAAAAAAAATCTCTTCACCTAAACTTGAAACTCTTCAATATTTCGGCTGTGCTGATGAGTTTATCAGTACATCAGTGTGTGTCACTTGGTAACACCGTAAAACTGTATAGACATTTGTCTCACGAGCTAATATGCAAATGTGCATAGGCACAGATCATTTTCTTCACTATGAAGACTATAATAATGGTCATGGTGAGCTGGACCAAAGG
This sequence comes from Ardeotis arabs, assembly GCA_011801015.1. Taxonomy (NCBI): domain Eukaryota; kingdom Metazoa; phylum Chordata; class Aves; order Otidiformes; family Otididae; genus Ardeotis; species Ardeotis arabs. Next base: position 67,672 of record JAAGAY010144906.1, on the reverse strand, counting down.
TCTATTTAAGGCAGCATTCTGTCTTTAGTAGTAATCAAAACCAGATGTGTAGGGGAAAATAGGAACAGGGCAAACATACATGAAATGTCCCCCAGCGTCCAACTATTTTCAGCTTGGGAGCTCCCTTGTTTTGAACTGGGATCAGTTTGCTTTTCCAGATTACTAAATATTCTACAAGCGGACATAGGAGAGCAGCAGGTGATGAGTTAGTGGAAAGGCTTTAAGCCTGTTCTGCTGTGAAGGCAGTACTTTAACAAATCACAGAACTAGATACCACAGTGGAGAGGGAGTTTAGAAAACTTGGCTATTTATATAATTTTGTGGTTAACATTTTAAAATAGAAGGAGGTAGATTCAGATTAGACATTAGGAAAAAATTTTTTACAATGAGGGTGGTGGAACACTGGAAGAGGTTGCCCAGAGAGGTGGTGGATGCCCCATTCCTGGAAACATTAAAGGCCAGGTTGGACGGGGCTCTGAGCAACCTGATCTGGCTGGAGATGTCCCTGCTCCTTTCTGCGGGGTTGGACTAGGTGACCTTTAAAAGTCCCTTCCAACCCAAACTGTTCTATGATTCTATGTTTTATAATGTGTGTTTACTGAGTAAAACAGTTAAAATATAGTTTGCAATGGCTAAAAATGGCTGTGCATGTGATCTCTAAGCACCTTTGTCTGTAGCTGGAGGACTGCTACAAATGCTTATGTCTACTTTCTTATCTCTGAGCCACTGTCTGTGTTTCTCATCATAAAGTGTTTACTCCAAGAACCCCTCCAGTAAGTTCAAATAAACAAAGCAACTGGCAAAGTGGTAGCTGCCCAGGAGTGCCTTGGGAGAGGAGTGTTATAAATGCTGACAATAGATGGGCTCAATATATTGTTTGAGAAAGTTGTAGCTAGTGGCCTCATTCATCATAGTGACAGCAATAGTGACAGCTCTCTGCAGTGCTTCATCTGTGAAATGATGGATCAGCAATGAAAGCTGGCTGGCAGGAGATGCTTGAAACATCCAGAGCTTTCAAAGTCTGCCTTCTCTGTCAGACTTTATTCGTACTGCATAATGGACAAGTGCAGGCAGTGTGTTGAATCATAGGCTTGAGCCTTGAGATCCTGACCAGGGATAATTTGCTTAAATCTGTGCAATTCTTTCCTTTTCAGACGCATGCAGTAGCAAAGTCTATGGCAGAAGTGGAGAAGGTGAGACCTTTTCAGTGCCTGGCCACTCAGAGCTGTTCAAAATTAATACAAATATAGGCATGAAGAGGAGTAATCTAGGGCAGAGGGAAAGGCTAGACTTCTTTGTGATTTGCTTTTGGGATAGAACTGGCCCAGATGCTGATGACCAGAAATTATTTTAAAGCTATAAATCAGCCTATGAACTGTGTGCACAGAGGCAAATTAATGGCTTTGGCTTGCTTTCTGATCAGGTCCCGTGTAAGCTGTCTGGCTGTGAGCTGAATTAGCAATGCTGAATTTCCAGTGTCAGCAGAGCATGAACAGTGAAACTGCACGTTTCCCTACAGTGACTATTGATTGAGTACACTGGCTTTGTAAGATGCACATTAAGTGCAACACATGACTCAGATCTTGTCAGTTAATAATCTCACCTTCCCCTTTCCTCAAAACACATACCTATGACATGGTCAGGGGCCAGTCAGCACAGCTGTAGTTCTAGGGCACAAATCAGACCATTGCTTGGATCCATCACTTCTAGCGCTGGGAGAAGGGGTTGAAATATCCCAACTGGGACTTAAGTCTCTGTGTACTTGCTCTAAAGTCAGTGCAAAGAGAGAGAAAATTCCAAAGGTGAAAGTATATTGCTCCAAATTTATCATCTCAGTCCAGCAGCTGAGGTGAGATAGGCTCACAGAGGAGTTGCTAGTAAGGTTACAAACAGCCGTTGTCCTGCTGAGGTCCCTTCCAGGACCAGGTCCACCATGGTTTCTTACAAGGGAGTCCAGCTGGGGCAGGTCCAGATACCCTGTGGAGGAAGTTTTCTTCAATCTTTTGATGCTTGAGTGTCATGTGCGTTCAGCTTGTGGTTGACAGAAGAGGTATTCACAGCTTTATGAGTGTGAAATATCCTCCAACTAGAGGGAAGATTCCTAAGGCAAGGACAAATGGGAATTCTTCAGTCAATAAAGTCTTCCTTTTTAGTAGGGCCTGCAGTGATAGGGCAAGGGCTGGTGGTTTTAAACTAAAAGGGAGCAGATTTAGATTAGATATAAGGAAGACATTTTTTACGATGAGGGTAGTGAAGTACTGAAACAGTTTGCCTGGGGATGTGGTAGATGCCCCTTCCCTGGAAACATTCAAGGCCAGGTTGAAGATGTCCCTGCTCCTCGCAGGAAGGTTGGACTAGATGACCTTTAAAGGTCCCTTCCAACCCAAACCATTCTATCATTCTATGATTAGCTCTTTCTGAAATAACCGAAGCATGCAAAGAGGTGTCTGTTTGTGAAGATCTGCATCATCTTAGAGTTGCAGCCTAGTTTTGCTGTTTTACAATAGCAAGAATTTAGGCATAAATGGTCCTGAGCTTGGTGACATGCACCCTGTCTTGGTGCTTGGGCAGAAGAGCTGCTCCATGACCTCTTGAGTGGTCCGTGCTGATGAACTGGTGACCTCGGCCAGAAGTTTGGCACTGGAGGAGGGCTTCTCTCTTCGCAATCTGATTTTAATTAATTACTTCATCTGATGGAATTCCAACTAATGGGGCTTTGGAAGCAACAACAGCAGCTGGCTTTACCCGCTGAAACTCCATGAGCTGAACTGACATGGAGTTCAAACCGTGATCTTGCAGTCAGAAGAAGTTACTTCCACCCAGGGGTAAGCATGTTTGTAACATGCTGCCATGTAAAGCTTCTCCATGCTTTGGCGTGTTGGGAGGGTTAGTTCTGTTGGCTGTTTAATCCTTTCGCTGGATATAATGACATCTGTTTCTATGACAACCAGTTTGGCAGGAGGTGTGTATTTTCATTAATTTGTATTGCTTGGTGTGTTTTTTTTTTTTTTAATCTGACTTCTGGGACTTAAAGGGGGAAAAAGTGCAGTGTGAAGCATTATAATTTAAGATAGTCAAGTGTCCAACTCAAAATGAGAAAATAGTTCCATGAAATTAGCCATTTTGTCTGTAATCCCATTTTTCAACCTTTGAATCCTGGTATTTTCAGAGCTACTGTGAATTTGGGTATTCTAAAGCAATGGATGCATTTTGTGCCATTGGATTTCTGTTTTTCTGCTACACCTTTGTTTTTACAAAATAACAATTAATGCTTTTTTGGATCTTGCATTTTTATTTCCAGAGGATATAAGTTTACACAGACACTCTTTAGGTATGAGGTTTGCTTACTACTTCATCATACTAAAAGGAATGGGAAAGAACAATTGCCAAATTATTCTAGTTTATACACCGATTTGTCTAAACTTGTCACCCAACCCAGTGAAGCACTGTAATATTTTCTGAAATGTGCTCCTTGCCTTTTAGTATGTTCAGGACTCCTCCAATGTACAAAACTTCTGGGAAATGAACGGGGTGCCTCACTAGGAGGTATTAAGGCCAAGCTTTACCTTCTAGATACACTGCTACCATTGTTCTGTGTTGACATTATGCAAACTTTCTTGCTGAGGCCACAGTTCTGTTCTCAATACATGTGGAAACTCAACAGAAATACGATAAGAAACTGACTGAAGAGAGGGATCTGACCCAGGGCTGTGGATCTGTGCAGCTTCCACTGAGAACCAAGCATCCTGGAGCTGAAATTTGTGTTTTTCAGCTCTCTAAATGAGAGCTAAATGTGAACCAAATGAGAGGCCAAAGCATACTATCTCGTAGAAGTACTGATCTGGCCATTTCCTAAAAACTAGTACATTTTTACTTTTGGTTTCAATCAAACAGAAATTTTACAAATTATTTCAAAAACCACCTTTTTTATTTCTTTAAACTAAGGCTATGTTCTCCACAGTGTATGGAGGTGCACAAAAAAATTAATAGAGATCTGGGCAATATAATTTCTTGTGGAGTTACTTGTAACTGTGGTCATGTAACCATTCACTACTCTTTTCTAGTATGTCCTTACGACACAAAAAGCAGTGCAGTATATATCAAGAGCAGGCTTATCATTGGCATAGCTACTTATGTCTTACCTTCTAGTCATCATACATTAAGTCATATAAGCTGTAAATGTGACAGGAATATATAATAAGGCCTAAAGTTGTATCTTGAAAATGTTAAAGTTTCAGGAATAAAAAATTCAGAAAGCTGAAAGAAACCAGAAGCATGGCTACTTGTGGAGCCTGAATCTATTACTTGTAATAGAGCCTGCAGACTTCTCTTTCCCAGGCTGAACAACCCCAACTCTCTCAGCATATTATAATATGCAGGCACTAGTAGAGTAGGGTGGTATGTTTATGACCAAATGATATTTCACTGATGAACACTATTTCATGTTAAGGCAAGGAAGGAAAAAAGACCAGGAGAGACTGCCTCTCAACGGCATTGCAGTAAGAGTGCAAATATGAAATACATGAAATCTATTTATGTCCCTCATCTATCTCATTCAGATCTATCTGACATGAAAAATTCAGGCAGAGTCCTCCATCTGGGATTTTTCCAAGCTTGGCCCATATCCCAGTGAAAGACATGAGTACTTGCATTGGAAAACCTAAGACTCTGATTTAAAGATATTGCATTTTAACACATTTCAGTGCTTACAACAAGATTCTGAGTGGTCTTTTTCCATCAGGGGACCGAAATCCCCTTTCAAAACTGTGTATGCCACAGGATGGAATTGTTATCCAGGGGTCAGTCCTACTCTATGCTTTTATTTACTTTTGGGATGATTTTCAGTTACTGTAGGCTTAAGCCCTTTGGGATGTGAAAATAGCGATTAAAAGAGTGGATTTTTTTTTAGGAATGATGGACAGTAAGTTATACATCCCAGTGTCTGTCCAAGGTGACAGCATCCAAGCATGACCACTCAAAAAGTGAGTCGAGTTTATTTCCATGAAATAAGTCAAACCACAGACTGGGATTCTGGAGGGCTAGCTAAGGTTTCAGGAGGTTTGGGCTGAGTTTGCTACATGTCCGTGCCAGTTCCATCTCCATGAGTCTGGACCACTGACATCATTGACAGGGTCATAAGGCTTCAGTCCACTGACAGTTGAAGAGGAGACGGACACCTCTGCAATGGCAGCAATAAGGAACTGAGTGCTGCGCTGTCCTCTGTTAGTCTGTTCTTTATGCATACACCTCCATTTCTGCCTCTTAGAGCAGCTCACCTTGAAACAAAGTCCTACTGTCTGGACTTACCTTGGCTCACGACAGCAACTGCAAGAAGCACAGTTTCATCTATAACCATCCCTAGAACAGCTGCTGTACTTTCGACGGCTTTAAATTAGAGGCTTCTGCAGCTGCACATTTCAGGGATGCAGAAGGGCTGGTTGTGTTCTCAATATTTCTTTTGATGTTAGGCAGCTCAGGATAAGATAAAATTGTGAACGCTCTTTGGGTTATAACTTGAATTTACAATCTTGACAGCTCTGTTCAGGCACAGTGCCAAAAAGCTCTTGGTACATTTAAACAACGATAGGACGAAGTGATATTGTCTCCTCAGGGACAACAGGAAACAACTTGGCCTTTCAGAAATGTTACTTTGATGTGCTTTCCTAGGAACATCAAGCCTAAGTACGGCAATCTCCTGATAAAGTATCTCCAGGGATCTCAATTGAAAGAAAGCTGTGATATGATAAAACTGCTGGATGGAATGAGAATAAGGAAAAAGAATGGAAATGGGAAAGCTGATTCCTATTAAATAAACCTGAAATCTGCAGAAACAATTTCTCTATAGGAAAAGGGATTATTTGTTCGTTAAATAATGGTTTGAAGGGACACTTCTATAGTAATTGTTGTGTGACATAAGTACATGATGGACTCTTATTGTAATCTAAAACTTGTCATTGTCAGATAATACCAATGAATTCATAGTTCTTTATTTTTATGGCAGTCATTTCTTTTCCACCTTGGGCAAAATGAATATCAAAATCCAGTCTTCTCAGTCATGCCACTGCATCAACAGTGAAAGGCTAAACAAGGAAAACGTGGGCTGAATAAGGCAGACAGTTACATGAAGAGGCACAGATAAGACCGAGACGCTTAATGCCATCTTTGCCTCAGCCTTCACTGATGGGGTCACCAGAGACAAAATTCAAGGAGCAGAAGAACAAACAGCAAGTGGATGTAGGTTGAGTCAGGGATTACTTGCACAAACTCAACCCATGCAAGGCCATGGGACTCCACAGGCTGCACCTAAGGTTGCTGAGAGAGCTGGCCAATGTAAGGTCATCCTCAAGCATTTTTGAAAGGCTGTGGAGACTGGGAGGAGATTCCCAACAACTGGAGAAAGGCAAATATCACACCTGTCTTCAAAATGGAGCGGAAAGATGATCTAGGGAACTTCAGGCCCTTTACGCTCGCTGACAAAATCATGGCATCCTGAGGCACATCCCTGGGTACATGAAGGAGAAGAAGGTGATTGGGACAGTCAGCATCATTGACCGGGAGTGAAGCGTGCCTGAACCAGCTGGTTACCTTGTGTGATAAAATGAGCGGATTTGTGGACAAGTGGAGAGGAGGGGATATAACTTATGTTGGCCTCAGCAAGGCTTCCAACAGTCTCCCGCAATGTTCTTGAATCCACGCTAGATCTTAGAGTCTGACTAGGTGTTCCACTAGGTGGGTAAATACCTGGTTAGGTGGTTGAGCTCAGAGGTGGTGGTCACTGTAAACATTTTTATGGTCATGGAATGTGTATCTGCGCGTACCTGCCCGTAGGCTGCTGCTCCAGGAGATTACATAGGATCTGCTCTGGGGCATGTCCTGCTTACTGTCTGTAGCAGTGAGTTGGAGAGGTCACGAAAGGCACCCTGCCGGGTTTGCAGGTAACACCAAGGCTATGGGACTGATTCAACTGGGAGCAGACAGAGCTTCAGGGCACCTAGCAGCACTTCGGTGCCAATGGGGAGGGGATCAGTGAGATGGGGACAGGGACAAGCCCTTTACAGCAGTGCCTGGCTGTATGTAAGAAACTCCTTTTGCTTTCCAAGGATAATAGCCAGGCCCTGGAGGAGCTGCCCTGAGGGCCCTGGGGTCTCCATCCTTGGAGGCTGCAAGTCCAGAGCTGAGCTCCTGCTCAGTGCAGGTCATGAATGAGAGGCCTCCTGGGGCCCCTGCCTCCCACCTCTGCTCTGGGAAGTGGCTCTATGGTTTTGTGAAGCAGAGAACAATAGACCACTGTTTTTTTAAAGTGCAGCTGAAGATTTCACATAAGCACAGCTCTGATTAAGCAGTAGATGGAATTTTCACAGTTTTGCTTTGCTAAAACATTTTATCATTTTAGGCAATAAATGGGATGAATCAAATCCGTGATCAAAATGCTGTGACTTTGCAGTAGTGAAGACAAGGGCAACATGCTGTCATATCCTCGCAGCTAACTGCAGTCTATGCGTCAGGTGCCCTGGTCTTTGCTTGGACTCATTTACACCTCCGCAAATCCATTGTAAAAGTGTTACCATCCTGATTGCTTAGTGCTTTGAATCTGCTTTGTATGAGTGGAAATTATTACTTAAAAATTAGAGTCGCACTTTGTTCTCTGGCAACTGTGAAGTTTTATCTATTTGCAGAAAAAAACACCCCATGGACAATTTTTTTTTTCTTGCCTAAGACTGAAAGGAGTATGTGTAAATAAACTTTTAAGTGTCTTTTTGAAACTAGCCCCTCTACTCCTTTCAGAATTTGCCAAAGGTGCCACAACCATTACTCTGATTTCTGAGTCATTTCCATGGCAATATTTTCTGATTCTTGTTAGTTTGGGTTTTGCTACAGTCTTGCTATGTACACTTTTATTCACCCTTTTCTAGGCAGAGACCTGTCTATAGTGCAAGGTCTATCCATTTTGGTATACCCAGGAGATTTTACAGTGGTAGCTATCATACTAAGGAGCAAGAAGAGGCCAGCAGATTGATTTGCTGTGGCTATAGAAAAGAATCTGATACCAACAGGCCTAACTGAAGGCTCATGCTTCACCCAGCGGGCTTCAGAAGACTGCATTGTTATTTCATTTTTTGGCTTAGAATAATGTGATAAATGACCTCTTGTCTTTCTTTGTAGTCTCTCTTTGCTCCATTTATTTGTTTTGTAGTCTCTCTTTGCTCAATTTATTTGTTGCCATCATGCTCCCATGAATATTTCATCATTATTTCTACAAAACATCACCCAGCAGGTTACATGAGTGTTAGTGTTTGAGAAAGCAGAATCTGTCAGTACCAAGCTTTTGAAGAGGTTTTCCATTTATTCATAGCAGAAGGGTGGGAAGGGTCAGAAGAAGCTCACTGACTTAATGAAGAGATGGAGGAGGAGGTATTGAAAGAAAATGGAGAGAACTGATCATTCTGCAAGCTATTGTAGGCAATATAATACATACATGCACACCATTTCTTTTCTTTGTTACTGTAATTGTGACACTGTGTTATGTCTTTATAAAACACTCGAGAAAGACACTGCAGATTCATTGACTTCTTTGCCCATGACCGAAAGGAAAAAGACTATGGAAAGAAATCAGCAGCAGGCGTTGTGCATAGCGTTCATTCAAGCCAGTTGGAAGCATTGTGCATTGTATGGCAGAGCAGTTCTTCTGGAGAGAATAAAACACAGCTATAATAAGCATCTCGATGAGACCTGGGCTGTATCAGTGTAGGACAGGTCATCTGCCCGTACTTCTGACATTGTAGTGACTGACTGCAGAGTTTCGTCCTCAACGATTCCCAGGTATAGCATTTCCCAGTTTTCATACTCCCGAGTATGTCCTTTAGAGGCTGAATATTGTCCTGGTTTTGGCTGGGATGGATCTAATTTTCTTTCCAGTAGCTGCTGTGTTTTAGAGTTTGTATGGGATTTGGTATGTGAAGAACATTGATAATACACTGATATTATTAGATGCAGCTAAGAGATCAAACACTTTTTCCAGCTTCCCAGATTTTGCTAATGTGCAAGTGCAAGAAGCCGGAAGGGATGTTGCCAGTACAGTTGACCCAAGCTGGCCAAAGGAAGGATTCCATGCCACAGACGTCATGCTCTGTGAGGCAATATGGTGCTGGGCTTGTTACCATCAGACAGTCCAGGCTTAGCAAAAGAGAAAAGTGAGCTCTTGCCTTGCCTGAAGTGAAGACTGCAGATGTGCTAAAATAACTGTAGGGAGGGTGGAATAAGTAGCAGCTGCGCAGATAGAAGATACTGATTAGTATAAATTAGTATAAAAAAGGTGGGATAAATCCTCCTCAGATGCAAAATGAAGGCAATACACTTTCATCAAATCATAGAAACATATAATAGCTTGGGTTGGCAGGAACCTTTTTAAAGGCCATCTAGTCCAAGCCCCTGCAAGGAGCAGGGACATCTCCAACCAGATCATGTTGTCGGGAAGAGGTGTCTGTGGTCACGACAGTCTTATCAATCTAGCAGAGAAATGTCTGATTAAGATATCGGAGGAGGAGATCATAGAATTCATAGAATAGCTTGGGTTGGAAGGGACCTTTAAAGGTCATCTGGTCCAACCCCCTGCAAGGAGCAGAGACATCCCCAACCAGATCTGGTTGCTCAGAGCCCCGTCCAACCTGGCCTTTAATGTTTCCAGGAATGGGGCATCCACTACCTCTCTGGGCAACCTGTGCCAGTGTTCCACCACCCTCATTGTAAAATTTTTTTCTTATGTCCAGTCTGAATCTGCTTCCTTCTGTTTTATAATCAATACCCCTCGTCCTATCACAATAGGCCCTACTAAAAATTTTCTCCCCGTTTTCCTGTAAGCTGACTTTAGTTACTAGAAGGCCGCTCTAAGGTCTCCCTGGAGCCTTCTCTTCTCCAGACTGAACAGCCCCAGGTCTCTCAGCCTGTCCTCGTAGGAGAGGTGCTCCAGCCCTCTCATCATCTTTGTGGCCTCCTCTGGACTTCCTCCAACAGGTCCATGTCCTTCTTATATCAGGGGCCCCAGAGCTGGATGCAATACTCCAAATACCTGCTCTTATGAAATAGTTGACTCTATTTCATAAAATACCTCTATTCTGTGGTATCCTTCATGATTAATGAGTAATTTCTCACAGTGGGTCCACAATAACAGAGGAAAGCTACTTCCTCTCCCAGTTTTCATAGAACACTGTCTTACACCAGCAAGACAGTAGCAAAATACACTCCCGCTGCACTTATTACACTCTCCAATTTTACCCAGTTTTGAGACATTGTCAGTATTTTGTCCTTCAGCTGTGATGAACTGAGTGTTTTACTAATGCTGTAGAACCCCACTATTTATATTCCCATCTTATATCAAGCACCTTATTTGCTGTCTCTTGGGAACAGAAGCAGAAAAAATTATTATAATGGTTTAGCTCACTTCTCTCTCTATCTCTCGTGCTTCCCATCTAAGAAACATTAATTCACTTGCACAATATCAGCTGGAAGCATATTCTGAACCTTCACAGAAATGCAGCAAAGCACCTGGGATCTATAACCTCTGGTGAGGAAAGAGCTGAAATTTGTTGTCACGTCTCTAACAGGCCTATTTGTGGATTAGGTGTAGATAATAAGAAAAGAGCAGATTCGTATATCCATTCTTCGAGATCAAACCATGGTCCAGCGAGTAATTTACGGTTTATTGCAGAACAGTAGAAACCAGTGTCTGCAACCAGGAAACCAGAGCTTGGAAGGGATTAAGTCAGTACATCCCCCAAAGATGCGTAAGTGTGTATTTTTGGCAGTTTTTTACACAGTATTCATAACTGGTAGTGTTAAATGGAGCATCAGAGAGCACATCTATATCACAGTTTCATCGCTTTTTTTCAGAACTCACATCCCAAAAGCTGAAAAATTTCTGATTTGCATGTTGTCTAATTAGTCTGGTGAATTATTAGTATTTTATGTTTCACATTCCTGTGACAATAAAAATGTGTAAACATTTTTATTGTCATGGTTTTATATGAGATACTCTGAAAGTCACTGGAGAGTGAAGCTGTGACATTTTGTGTCACTAGTAACTTCAGGAGCTTTGAAGAAGGTATAAAAGACCCCATGAAACCTGCACCTCCTGTGGCTTAAAGTACCATGGAAATCCTCTTTATCCCATATTTTTGGAGAGCAGCGAATCTAGGGATGCTGCAATGTTTTAAAAAGGGGGGAGGTGGTGCTCTCCTCGCTCTCCAGTCTTCCAGGTGATTTATGTAAAGCAGAGAATATGTTGTGGAACTGGTTCATGGAAAGCCTAAGAAGGAGAGAAGACTAAGGACAAGACTGCAGTTGTGCAGCTGAAAGATGAAACAAATAAGACTTAATAGACATAACATAGCAAAAGGTGCAAACATTCTTACTACTCATGTTTCCCTTTTTTTTCTCCCAAAGGATATGTGGATGCATGAGAAGTTCCATGGAATTGGAGATATATATTTAAAATGAGCAGAAAGGTACAGTTTATTTTTGAATGATAACTAATAAATTAAAGCTTGTGAAGTCATAAACACAGAGTTCTCAGAAAGGTTAGACTTTTTTTGGTTGTTACATGGACAGATTTTTGGCAGCTGCTCTCTAGAAGTCCTGAAGCGTAGGAAGTGAGTTAAATTTAACCCGATGGGATTAAAAAACCTTCCCTTGGCAAATTATTTTATTACAGTGTATGTTAGAAGCTTGTTTATTAGCGTTCATCTGAAGTCTACAGTATTGAGTAGTATATTGGTCTAAACATGCCTAAGGTCAAAGCCAGGATAACAACTTCTATAAAATCGTCCTTTTGATAAAGACTTGCTTGTCCCGAGATTGTAAGATGATAATTTTATCTTTTTAACTGTTTGTTTATAATTCCTGGATAAAAGAATCACTTTAGGTATTCACTTGCATGGCAAAATTAAGTGCATTTTTCTTGTGACTATTCTTTCCACTGCTTTTACGAAGGCAGAGGACTGAGCAATTCTGCGGTGGAGCAATACCATTCAATTCTCAGAGAGAAGCATTGCATTTCTCAAGTCATCATAAAAAATACATCACAATAACATGGTGTCAACAATGCCTTCATGTTTGACGTTTTGTAATGCTGATGTTGATGCTGTTTCTACAGTGCTATTATCTACTGTTTTTAGGAATAAAAAGGCAGACACACAGGTTACAGATGTTATAACACAAAGATTCAAAACAAAAATGTAGTAGAGCCATGGTGAGACTAAGAAGTCTTTTCTTGTTCCTCAGATTCCCAGCAGAATTAAACATCCCAAATGGCATGTGTTGGTTTGAGCCTTGGCTGTAAGTTTGCCACTATTCGAGCAGCACCTGACAAGCATCCTGCACCTCTAAATGAAAGTGTGTTTTAGAGTTGTAAGCTCTCTTTTTTGCTCCACTTTCTACTTATCCTTTAGTTTTGGGGCCTGTCTTTGATAGATATGCTCTCCTGAGCTCTCTGAACTGGCAAGAGGGAGAGGGTTTTACAAACTAGAGGAGATGATTACGGTTGGGTCACTTTTATGGCCACTTTGTCATCTTTGGGATGGCATTATTCCCCCTAAACTTAGTGGTTAATCTCCTCCATGGTCAGTCCTGTCTGTCTCCTTGCCTGCCTCATGTATGAACCCCAACCACAAGCCCGTAAATCCTTCTCACAGCTTTGTTTCTAGACTCATTTATAGAAAAACGAACAAACAAACCTAAGCCTCAAAGCCCCTTAATACAGGAGCCAGCCTGTTCTGTCTGAAAAAGCATATGAGCACAGTAGGAAGGAAAGGAGAGACTTTATGCAGCTCAATTGATCTCTTCTTCTCTGACTTGCAACATTATTGAATGTTTTTCACTGCTGAAGTGTTTTGCAGAACACTAACAGGCTCAGACAATACTTCAAAATGGCTTCTCTGCATGCCTCTCTGTACCATTTGTCTATTTATATTTTGGGGAGGTAACTACACTGGCACTGAAGTGAGCAGCTGGAGAGGGATTGGAAGGATGAGGTCAATGGAAGAGGTGAACTTGTTTATATGACTGTAAATCTTGAGGAAAGGCTACTAAAATGGAGGGAGGCGTGAAAAAGGAAATAATGTTCTACAGACAATTCATGTGAACACAAAGTGCTGGATCCTCATGGATTTCAGCCGATTCTCTTCCATCTGTGAAACCTGTCCCTGAACTACATCCTCGGCAGGAATCTGTGGGACGCTCTGGGAAATACTTGAGGTATTTACTGTTCTCCTTTCACTCATCCCGGTAGTACATGTTCACTAACAACTTCTGCCTTGTTGCAAAGCCCACTCGAGAGAATAGAAGGACACCTGTCCACTTTGTAAGGGACTGTCGACCAAGCTTTCATGTCATAAATGACCAATTTCACCCTAGGGCTGTGCAAAGACACTCTGTATATTTTCTGTGTGCAGCATACACACTGTTTATTTTTTTCTGAATTGTTTTGTGCTTTAGATGGGGAAGTGGAAGGCATAAAGAGGAAGGAAATGAAAAGGAATAAAATCAGAATTCCTGCCAGGCAATATAAAATGGGTGCCTTCCCAAGAGCAGTAGGTTACCTGAAAAGACTGCTGTCCCCACTGCTCCTGAAGAAACAGAATGATGAAGGATCCAGAAAATAAAATTGTTATAGCTCCATAACCACATCTTTCACAACTTCGGTTTTGCACTGAGTCCTGCTGGACTTGGCAGCAAGCCCAGCAACAGATGCCTTGCCATTGACATATAGTGTGGGGAGACCCAGGATAGAAGTATAATTTTGCAGCAGGCATGCAAAATGATTTTTTGTGTGCTCATTTTCTGCAATCCAGACGACTACATTTTGGAAGCAGGGACAGGGAAGCAGGAACAGGGCTACTTTAACACCTGCGAGCACAAATGACTTTAGACGAAGGTCAGGTCTGGGTTGCAGCATTCTGCGTCCAAGACCCGTAGAGAGGATCCTGGATGGAGTGACCACTGCTAAACTGTCCTAGCAGGTAACACAATTTCTGCAAATAACTCCTTTCTGCTTTTTTTTTTTCTTACTGGGATTGTAAATTTCCTTCTGATGATTTTTAAGGACAAAGTCTTCACAGGCATGCATACTGATATTTCTTCTTATTGGTGAGTACTGTGTTAACACCTGAGAGCCCTGCAAGGCTTTAACAGAGCATTTATGTGTATGAATACCACAGCTACTGTACGGTGGGCAGTAGTAGTGGTAGTAGGCACTCCATTTACAAGCTTATACAGAGCCTGCTTAGTCACATGGGTAGTTCTCCCCTGAATTGCATAGTTTTGCTCCTACAGATGTGTCATTTGCACAGATTGAAGGTGGCACAGGTTTGCCTTGCCATATGTCCCTGCAAACATGCCAGGAAAGCAAGGCAGAATTCATGTGAGAGCAGACCAAGCAATGCAGGGTAGCTTGGCCATGGTCACAAACCTGCATGATTTGGTGCTGCCTCTACAAAACACAGTTTTGCTGTTGGCTCCTTGTTCCCCCTCTCTTCTCTCAGGCCAATGAAAGCCATTGCGTGGTTGCTTGGTGGGCCTCCCTTGTGAAGTGACGTGGATTAAAGACCTTCTTGCTTTTGCCTCTTAGTTTTATCTCAGACTTCCTTCACTCTGTGGTGTAAACCTGTTTGTCCTGTCATGAGGATGTGAAGGGATGAAATGCTACCAAGCCAGCTAGCCAGGGGAAGAGCAGATGGAAGGCTGTTTGTGCCAGTGATAAATGGCAATGCCCACTCAAAATGATGGTGAAATGCTGGCTGAGGTTTATTCTTCATTGCTGATGCCAGTTGTGTTAGCTGGGACTGGCAGTTTCTGTGATACAGGGATGGCGATGCTTTCCCCTTTTCCTGTCAGTTTTCAGTGTAACTTTTAAGATTCTGAGGGTAGAGACTGTCTGCTGTTAGGTATTTGTACATCATCCTGCAAAACACAGTCCCAGTCTAGGCTGGACTTTTTCAGGCTCCTATAGTGCAAAGAATAGCATCCAATAAAAAAATGGAGGAAAGGAAGTAGAGGAGGAGAGCTGTGTTGCTACACAGCATGGCTTTCTGCACTGCAGTGATGCTGGGGGAAGTTTGTGAAAGATCTTTTGTGAAAGCACGTTATTGCTTTGGGGACTTGTTCTTTTCTCATTACCCAGTCAGGAAGTAGAAGTGTATTTTATGACGCATGTGTCCGAAGAAAATGTCAAGCAGTCTTCCTGAGGAGTACCCAAAGAGAAGTGACGTGACCAAACACTTCACGCAGTGGGTGCGTGCAAGAGCTGGTTCACTAACGGCTTACAAGCAGACGTGTATTGCGTAAACAGACCGTCATTAACTGGCAGGCTGTTTCCAGTATAGGGCAGCTGTTCCCAAAAACTCATGCTTCCGATGTACAAGAGCCGGACTGCCTGTTTCTGTAGGGACAGGGTCAGCGTGTTCTTTAATAGTCCATAAGCAAGCTGCTGCTTGTCCTGAACTGTTTTGTTTTCCAGTGTGGAAGTACACCTAACATCACATCAGGTCTCATAAGCTCATGAAATCTGTTGTTTATAAATGTCTACACGCATAAACTAATGAAAACAACAAGAAAGGTCAGAAAGAAAGGAGCCCTTGGTAAGCCTTTATTTATTTACTTTTAAATGTCATAATTCAGACTGCAAATAAGAGAAAGCAAGATTTAACTTATCTCTACCGTTATTGGTGCATAAGTGATAATGTTAATTACATAATACCTGAGAATAATTGAGACCTAAAGGGAAAGAATGACAGAGAGAGATGTGGTAGGCAAAGAGACAGCAGAAAAAATCTTAAATAAGATTGACAAGCAATAACATTTAATTACTTTTAAGGGAAAAGTGAGAAATGACTTTAATATCATTTTAAAAGAAAAAAAAAAGCAAGCTCGTTGGCACAGATCAGTCTCTTCAGGCAGGAGTTTTACCTGCTAAAAGCTGGAGATTTGAACTGGTGATTGTTGTGGCTTCCAGCAAAAGTCTTATTTTGAAAAAGCTAAATTAATGTTCGTTCTTGGTGGTTAATTTGATTTTACTGCTAGTGTACTGGCAAAATGTACATGTTCCTCTGCTGTGGTGCTCTGCGATACAGCTGTGCATCTGCCAGACAGAGAATTGTAAAAGCTACCAATATATATAATAGATGCTGAACTGGAGGTAGGTAGGTCCCCCTGCTCTTGAGAGTCAAGTCCTGCACAAGCTTTGTTCCTCATGCGTGCAAGATGAGTAAATTAATTCACTGCAACTTCCATTCTCATGAGGTTGTCAGGTGGAGCATCGTTACATGTCAGAAATCTGGGAGGGACGCGTAAGGGTGGAGTCTTGCCTTAGCAAGGTCCGTGCTAACCTGTCTGTTGGTGCTGCTGTCAGAGACATTAATTTGTACGCTGATTGATAAGAGGTGGGACAGTGCGGCATGGTCACCAAGTGCATAATTGTGGTGTAAATGTATTCTTATCACATTTCCAGAGGATAAGGCACTGAGAGACCACCTAAAATGCCAGAGGAGTGGGAAACTGAACATATGCAGCAACTTTCCTCCATGGTCCCTGCCACAGGCCATGAAAGCATCTCCTCTTACGGAGGAGGCCAGCAGTCAGGTGGTGGATTTGCTGCAGACCTTGGACTATCACTTATTCCTGCCTGCCCAGGGTGATATGCAGACAAATGCTATGAAAATTGTTGGTTCCTGAAGCAGCTAGTTTCCTCTAGGATGAATGAGGTGAAGCTGACAGTGGCAAATATGGAAACGGGCAGACAGTTGGGTAGTGCTGCTTGAGCCTTGCCTTCCAGCAGGAGGAGACACTTGCATCTTCTGCCATGTCAGTGGAGGTAGGGGATGGAAATCCACGTGGCAGCAAAGACACAAGGGTTATTGACGTGTTAGAAACCAGACAAGCACCTGAGAACAGTGATATAGGAATTGAGATTTCTCCAAAAATGGTGGTGTGATCAAGAGCCCAACTGAAGTGCTTCTGCACCAATGCATGCAGCAAGGGCAACAAACAGGAAGAGCTGGAAGCCCTTGTGAAGCTGGAAAACTACGATAAAGTTGCAATCACGGAAACATGGTGGGATGACTTGCACAACTGAAGTCCTACAATAAATGACTATAAAATCTTCAGAAGGGCTAGGCAAGGAAGAAGAGGTGATGGGTAACCCTGTTCTGTTAGGGGATGTTTTGACTATCTAGACCTTGAGAAAGGTGATGAAATGATCAAGTGTTCCTGTGTGAGAATTGGGTGAAGGTCAACAAGGCAGCTATCATGGTGGCAGTCTGTTATAAACCACCCAATCACAATGAAGAGATGGGTGAAATATTCTATAAGCAGCTGGAAGAAGTCTCACGATCCCTAGTGCTAGTTCTTGTGGGGGACTTCAACTTGCAAAATGTCTGATGGAGATGTCTGTTCCAAATATAATGGAGAGGAAACGGTCTAGGAGGATCCAGCTTTGGCTGGAACTCAGGGGAAAAAAGAGAGTTTATGACCTTTGGAAGAAGGAGCATCTCAGGAGGACTACAAGGATGTTGTGAGGTTATAGAGGGAGAAAATTGGAAGGGCCAAATCCCAGCTAGGACTTAGTCCGGCTACTGCCGTAAAAGACAATAAAAATGTGTCTATAAATACATTACCTAGAAAAGGAAGGCTAAGGACAATCTCCATCCTTTATCAGATGCAGGGGGAAACATAGTGCAAAGAATTGAGAGAAGACTGAGGTGCTTAATACTTTCTTTGCCTCACTCTTTAGTAGTAAGACCAGTTGTTCTTGTGGTACCCAGCCCCCTGAGCTGGAAGACAGGGATGAGGAGGAGAATGAAGCCCCCGTAATCCAAGTGGAAATGGCTAGTGACCTGCTACACCACTTAGATATATAAAAGTCTATGGGCTCTGATGGGATCCACCCAAGGGTACTGAGGGAGCTGGCAGAAGTGCTCACCAAGCCACTTTCCGGCATTTATCAGCAGTCCTGGCTGATCACGGAGGTCTCAGTTGACTGGAGGGTGACAAATGTGATGCCCATCTACAAGAAGGGCTGGAAGGGGGATCTGGGGCTACAGGCCTGTCAGTCTGAGCTCGGAGCTGGGCAAGGTTATGAAGCAGAACATCTTGAGTACCATCACATGGCATGTACAGGACAACTAGGTGATCAGGCCCAGTCAGCATGGGTTTATGAAAGGTAGGTCCTGCTTGATCAATCTGATCTCCTTCTATGACAAGGTGACCCACTCAGTGTATGAGGGAAACACTGTGGATGTTGTTTACCTGGACTTTAGTAAAGCCTTTTACATGATTTCTCCTGGAGAAACTGGCTGTTCATGGCTTGAATGGGCATAATATTTGTTGGGTAAAAAACTGGCTGGATGGCCAAGCCCAAAGAGTTGTAGTGAATGGAGTTAAATCCAGTTGGTGGCTGGTGACAAGTGGTGTTCCCCAGGGTTCAGTACTGGGGCCAGTTCTGTTTAAGATCTTTATCAACGATCTGGACGATGGGATCAATTGCACACTCAGTAAGTTTGCAGACAACACCAACTCGGGCAGGAGTGTTGATCTGCTTGAGGGTAGCAAGGCACTACGGAGGGATCTGGACAGGCTGGATCGATGGGTCAGGGCCAATTGTATGAGGTTCAACAAGGCTCAGTGCTGGGTGTTGCACTTGGGTGACAACAACCCCACGCAATGCTACAGGCTTAGAGAAGAGTGGCTGGAAAGCTGCCCAGCAGAAAAGGACCTGGGGATATCGATTGAGCACCAGCTGAATATGAGCCAGCAGTGTGCCCAGGTGGCCAAGACAGCCAATAACATCCTGACTTATATCAGAAGTAGTGAGGTCATTGGGACTAGGGAAGTGATTGTACCCATGTACTTGGCACTGGTGAGGCTGCACCTTGAACATTGTGTTCAGTTTTGGGCCCCTCAGTACAAGAAGGACCTTGAAGTGCTTCAGCTTGTCCAAAGAAGAGCAACAAAACTGGTGAAGGGTCTAGAGAGCAAGTCTTACCAGCAGAGGCTGAGGGAACTGGAGTTGTTTACTCTGAAGAAAAGGAGGCTGAGGGGAGACCTCATCACTCTCTGCAACTGCCTGAAAGGAGGCTGTATGGAGGCGGGTGTTGGTCTCTTTTCCCAAGTAACAAGGGAAAGGATGAGAGGGAATAGCCTCAGGTTGTGCCAGGGGAGGTTTAGATGGGATGTTAAGGAATATTTATTCACCGAAAGGGTAGTCAAGCACTAGAACAGACTGCCCAAGGAAGTGGTGGAGTCATCATCCCTGGAGGTATTGAGAAGAGATGTAGATGTGGCACTTAGGGACGTGGTTTAGTGTTGAACTTGTCAGTGTTAGTTTTACGATTGGACTTGATGATCTCAAAGGTCTTTTCCAACATAAATGGTTTTATGATTCTATGATTCCACTCACCTCCAGGCTCAGGTAGGCAAGCACAGGCTTTTGGCTTGTGGTTTGTTTGCTTTGGGCTGCCACAAATGTTTTTTGACCTTTAATGTGAAGGCAGTATACCTTCAGTGGGCCAGTGAAGCAGAATTGCTTTGACTTATGTCTGCCCTAAATTGAAATGAATAGGGAATAATGCAACTGTTTGGTCATGACCATGCTCATCTCCAAAAATTCACCTCACCTTACTCACATCTGCCCCTCGGCCATGCTGGCAGACAAGCCTTGTGCTATGTATGGCAGCCCTCAGCAGGGCACACAGAAGAAAAGGCAGCCAGCCCCATTCATCTCCTTTCATGTGTGCTGTCCTGTGAGCTGGTGACACTGGCACAAAAAAGAGGCAGGCAGAGAAATGTTGAAGGGAAAAAAAAGTACATCTAGAAATGAGTGTGACTCAACAGTCATGAGTCCCTTCTTGCTTCATTGCTTGATGCAGTTTGGAAAGACAGACGTCGTTAGGACTGCAGGGAGTTGCTTCAGATGGGAGAGGCTGGCAAGGTGGCAGAAAAATATGAGGGATGTGTAAGTCACGCAACGACTTCCACATGATAAGAGCCAGTGAAGACAGCACTGGAGGGTTCAACAAACCTGAAACTGGAGTCTCTGCAGCCTGAGCTCAGGAAGTAGATCCTGCAGATGGGCTGTTGGCTGTCTTCATTCCTTGCATTACTGCTGTGTACCCTGAGGCCGCTTGTGATGGTAGCTTTTAAATTTCAAGTAAGAGCTGCAGTGCAGAGAGGGCAGAGTGGATAAGCCATGGTCTCCTAGTGTCACTCTCCAAACACGACCAGGGTAATGCAGTGGAGACAGAACCGCGCTACAACCAAACAAGGACTACCATCTTAGGAAGCTCCAATGGGGTACACAGATGACGTCTCAGTTGCAGAAACCAAAGACTCGTCCATCACTGTATGTTTCTGGATCTGACATTTCTATGCACAAAGCTGCTGAATAAAGCCTATTCCAGTCTTACTTCCACAACATAAATGACACAGACAACAGCAGAGGCTTGCTTTTATGAAGAAGTTGCTATATTGAGTGAGATTATTACCGCAGGTTGCATGGATGTTTGCAAGCTTATGCTCTCTATAACCGAGCGGTTCTGTTGTGCTCTGGGAGGTTTCAGTGGTGGGTACAGCTTTCAATCCCAATTCTTAGTGGTCCTGGAGGGAAAGAACCTAGGAAAATCATAATTTTAGGTCTTCCCTAAACCTTGTTGAAGATGACTGTGCCAGAACTTTTATTTACTTCCTTACACGCTACTTCCTTTCCAGAATCCATAAGAAGTCCTTCCCTAAAAAGTAAATAAGGGCTGGAGAGTGCTGCTAATCACAGGAAAGGATGGGTAACTATGAGTGTGTACAAGTGCAAGGCAAAAAAAAGAGATGAGAAAAATGCCCTGTATTATTGGAAATGGAAAGTAGTTAAAGTTCTCTCCCCAGCTGACCTGAATAGTAGTTAAACTATTTTTAGCTGCACAATTGTTTGAACAGAAAGAAACAGTGAAACAAAAATCAATGATGAGCTTGTTCTGCATCATGTTCTTGAAGGTAATACGTCATACAATCCTTTAAGCACCTTTTAAGACAAATCTTAAAAGAAATGTCTGAAAAATTGGACTTTTCAAGATTATGAACCAGACAGATACTACTGGCAAGCACAATTATACCCTCACAGGCTGCGACTAGGTCAGAGTCTTTACAAGATCGTATTGACTTTCTTGTTCTTTCCTCCGTGCTGCTAAAAACCCATCAGTATTGCAGCATTTAACCCATCCTTCCACCTGCCGGGTGTCAGCAAACTGGCTGGGAAGCATGGCTGGAGAAGGGAAAGAAAGAGAATGAGGCAAAAGGCTTGTGGAGGTTTGCTCACATTTATCCTGCCTTTCAGCTGTTACAGCCTTACCTGGTGCAGCTATTGTGCATGTGATTGGTTGGCTGTTTTAAAAATCATGAGCCAAAGTCTTTCTACTTGTCTGCAGAAGAAACAGTTCAAGTTTTCTCAGACTTCTAACTCTTCCAACACTTCTCTTCACAAAACTGCAACAAGAAGGACTTGACAAGAGACTCTTGAGTGGTAAGGGGTTATTCTCATCTTTCACTGTTGAACAACAGATATTCCTGTGGTTAAGACTGCAGATTGTAGTCTGGGCTGAATTATTGTCAATATGAGTGAAATCTTATGTGTCCGTCAGCAAATCTGGGTTCAGTCATGACGTCTGGGTTCCTCCACTAAGGATCATCACGGAATATCAAGGTTATTAATGTTTTGTCTAGACCTTTCTTCAGTGCTGATATCTGGGCATCCAGGTGCTAAGTAGGCTTTCTGGTAGGTTGGTAGCAGTGCTGAACTAAGGCCATAAGAGAGGTTTATAAAGAGAAGTGTTGTCTTTTGTTAGACTGACTCTTGTAACTGGAAAACACATGTAAGTTTACAGATTAACTACCCCTTACTCTGTGCTGAGGAAGACATGGAAAACTTAGATCTAAGAGACTTGGAAAACTTAGATCTAAGAGGCTTGGAAAACAGCTTTAATGATATTAGTTGGATGAGTGGAGGGCAGTTACAAACCCCAGAAAGGGAATTAGTAATAGTGGGAGAGAAGGATTATCTGCTTCTAGACGAAGGAGAGGAAGAGAAAGTAAACATCTAGGGAGGGGGAGCATACCCTACCTTCAGATAACTCATCTGCTGGGTAATTCTGGGATGACATTTCACTTTCTTTAGTTTCTCTTTCCATAAGATAAAGATGGTAAGGACTTGGTCATGTACTGTGAATAAAAAAGGTATAGAAGAACAATTTTTTTCTCCAGTAATTCATCTGAATATGAAGCTAGTGATTCTGATCTGTAAATCTGGACATGTAATGGCCCCCTGAAACACTGAGAACTCAATCATTTTTTATTGTAAAAATGCCCGCATCTTAGTATTGTGTTGCCAAGAAGTGCTTCTACTCTTTTGATATATTTTTAAACAGTTGGGGTCCTGTTCACATGGCTAAACTCTCTTTTGCTTATCCCTTTACTGTATTTTGGAATTGCTTCTTCCCAAAATGATGCCCAAACTTTGCCTTGTAGGAGTTAGTTGTCACCAGAAAAAAATGTGCTGGATGATGTCTTGGTAATTAAATGGTATGAGTGTACCTGTGCCAGTTCTTAAGCCTAACTTCTGTCCCTCTTTAAGTTGATGGTATGGTTGTAGCCAAAGACACCAGATTCCTGTAAATTTAATTAAAGTAGATTAGTTTGGTAAATGAAAAGACACCAACAATCCGCTTCTGGAAAGAACAAAAAAAGAGGTGGCACATGAACTCGGTCTCTGCTGTAGGACACAGCAGGTACATTGGAAACACGCATGAGGCAATTGGCGAAGCCACTGTGGGCTTAATTTCTTGGTTACAGCTTCTCCATGCTAGAGATACTCTGCTGCCTAATGAGGCGTAGCAGAGCACACTTCATTCAGATTATGTCCTCAGTATATTTCAATTAAAAGTCAGCCAGCTAGAACAATCAAATTCACTGGAAATCCGTCCCTGGGTTGCTCACAGGGCAATTTATTGAATTATTGCTTCTGTCCAGACGATTCGCAGAATAGACTGGACGGTGCACAGTGGGCGGTACTCTCTGTCCTCAGGGGCTTTGCAGGGGATGGTGAGGAGGTGCTGGAAGTCAAGGGTGAGGCTTGTGTGAGTGCCTCATCACTCAGCTTTCCGCTGTTTATGCTGTGCCTTTTCAGACAACCTGACTGGATGTGTTAACCTGCCAGCTCTGCTTAGCCACAGAAAGTCCTGAGTCCCAGGCGCCAGGATAAGGCTTTGTCCATGCCAAATGACCCAGGTCTCTGGTCTTGCTGGTAATTCCTGATCACCGCTCTGGATACCAGTCCCAAACTTTGCTCCCATTGCTTCAGACTGCACCATCAAGGCTCAGAGTGAGCATTTCAGCCCACATTCACTTTCTTGCGTATAACGCAAATGATGGCTGACTCCTGATGATACAAACAAGATCATTCCAGATCAATTAGATATGGAGAAAGCAAACCCATCTTTCTACAGCAACATGGCAATTTCTCAGTGTTCTCACAGAGATTTTGGGCTGTACACTGTCGTGCTGTTATGTACCTGGTCAAGAACCATGAGGGCAGTATAATTACATTGACTGAAAACTACACTATAGGAAATGGGGACAAATCCAGTGTGACAAACCATCTCCAGAGCCAGATAAGTAAATAAGAGCTACTGCAGCATGTAACAATTTTAATATGAAAAAAAAAAATCACTGCATTTCATTCTAGGTAGCTGGATCATATATATCCACCTCTCAGCATGACCTCAATGCTGCGCTTACATAGATGAGATTCTATTAAAAGCCATGATGGTCATGAAGATATTCTCAAATGTCTAACATAAAATGCCATTTAATACAGGTAAGTATACAAATCATGCCTATTTTGGAGGAAAAATTGCTTTATCTGTAAGAATTAAGACCAGAGATTTATCATCCTTGCAGTACTTGGAAAAGAGTCTACGTTACTTGCTAGGAGGAACAACCTGAGCAAAATCTGTAAATCCTGATACTCGGGATAACTGCCTGGATTGTAACTGAGTGGCTGAAGGGGAATAAGATAGGTTTGCATTATCATATCAAATCCTTATGTCATGTGATGACTTCGTGCTTCTTTGAATCATGGTGAATACCAGCACTTTTCCTGAGAGGTGAAACATTAGCCATCTGCAAATTGCTTAAAAGGCTCTGTGAAAACCGTATAAATCTTGAAAGAGTGGGAGGCAGTTATTTTTCTTATAGGAAGTGCAACAGCACTCGTGCAACCTTGCCACAGTGGTACTACCTCAAAGAAGGTAATACCTGACCATACACTTACATGTAATCGGAGCACTTAAAAAAAACCCCAAAACACTAAAAACCACTAAGAGACAAATAAATAATAGGAGATTCAGTGGCTGTCTTATAGTTAAACCTTACAGTTTTTGACAGAAGTTCAAGGCAATGGTGTTGTGGTTTTGTTTAGTGAGGGGGGGCCTAAGGTGGAAGCTTCTGTAGGAAACTGCTAGAAGTCGCTCCCCTTTGTTTAGTGGACTCGGCCGGGCCTAGGGCGGACCTGCTGCTGGCCAAGGCCGAGCCGATTGGTAGCAGAATGTCCCGTGATAACGCCTCTGCGATAACGTATTTAAGAAGGAGAAAACAGAAAAAAAAGTGAGAAGACAAGATGTGAAGAAGCTGAGCGGGGGCAGAGGCCCAGAGGGGGAGGCGCAGGCCTCACCGGCCTTGCAGGCCTCACCCTCTGGCCTCTCGCCAGGTGGCCGACTGGGCCCAACTCAGCCCGGCCCGGCTGCAAGAAGTGGAGAGGAGATGAGATGGATGGGTGATGTGAAAAGATCCTGAGAGGCGTCTGCCAGCCTGTTGTGAAGAACGAACTTTTCTTTTGATTGAAACAGCTGCAAACACCAAGGTCAGTT
>JAAGAY010144906.1:0-42374 GCA_011801015.1 Ardeotis arabs | reverse complement strand
CCCTGTCCTTATCTCAAACCTCGAGCCGTTTTTCTTCTATTATCTCCCCCTGTTCTCTCGGAGGGTGGGGGGAGTGAGAGAGAGACTGAGTAGTCTGGTCCCGATCCGGGCTGAACTACGACAAATGGTTATCTGAAGTTAGGGTGTTAGCTGAAGTGGGAGCTGCTAGGTTTCTGAGCAATTTAGAAATGTGAGCTGCTGTAGGAGCCTAATGCGGGTGTAAATGTCCAACTGTATCAGGTAAAATGTGACCCATATTCAGCTGTAACAAGAAGGAAGAAAGGGAGGAAACAAAAATAACACAACCTCACCTTTGATTTTTGGCTTTAGACTCCTTCACATTAGATAATTCAATCCTCCAAGGCAGTGTCAAAAGACTACATCTGGCTGATCACTTTTCAAACCATTTTTTCCTGGCTTACAAGACCTTCAATGCTATGTCCTCTAGGGACTTCTCTCTATTACGATGTGACAGATTAGACTATATACTGTGAAACATAGGCTAGAATTGCTTCTACATCGAAAGTTGCAGTGACATGTTTGAACCTGAATTATAATTAAGTTTTAACTTGGTTTTATATTTACCTCGTAATGGAGGCCACTACATAAGCAAAGTTGGAAGAGCATAGATACCTGAGCTCATTAATGGAGTTCCGGGATTAATCATATGAAATATTCCAGAAAATATAATCTGTTAGAGCAGCAAGAGCAAACAGAAATAGATGCATTTCCAGAACACCTAAAAGGTAAAAAATTCATACAGGGAAGAATCGTGATGTTTCAAATAATGTGCACGCAAAATGTTGAAAGTAAACAACAGTTTGACTCTTTTCTAAGGAGAGTAGGCCCTAGGGTGTTGTGTGTACCAGTGTCCTGTGCAAAAGGATTTAGGCAGACTGACAGTAGAGTTGTGACCATGGTCCAGTGTACTGACTCTCTTCCTGCTCTTGGTGCAGCAGGTATCAGATTTACAGGTGTGTGGGTAACATGTTGGATGAAGCAGGAAGATACCTAGGAGAAAAACAAACAGAAATATGAGTCATTAGAATATCTATTTTCTCATTTTATTTTTCTGTGAGTTCAAATAGAACTTGGCTGTTAAAAAGTTTCTTTTTAAGACTGGTTCTTTTTCCCTGTAAATTATTGGTAGGTATATAGATCCTAAACCACTGCTTTGCTATTGGAGATAGCTGTCTGGGACCATACCGAGTAACTGAAGATGGTTCACTTGCTGTTTTTAAGGCACCTTTTACTTAAAGGAACTTTCTTAAGACGAGTCCTCTAACACTTGCTCCTATTTTGTCACACTTCTGCTGATCAAGTGCTCTGTCTGACTTTGTTCCTTTTAAAAGGATTCATTTAATTCTGGTAATCATTCCTTCATTTTTAAGCTGCATTTCATATTTGCTACACATTTTCCTTCTGGACATGGCAAAGCTGCAATTAATTTATACCTCCAGATGGCTTTGCATACAACCTGCCAGAGATCATGTCAAAAGGCTCCCCAAACTTTTACAATTAACGGTTGTAGCTGTTTAGCAAGTGGCTATCATTAGTAGCCTCTGTGTTCAGCTTACTTAATTAGTTACAACCAATTACCGGTAGGGTTGTACTTCTCTTCTGTGCAATTTGTCATTGAGTGAAACACCCATTTAAAAGTCTAATGTGGACTCCTGTGTTTGATTGATTAATACCTGCCTGGCAGGAGACCCATGGCAGGCACTCGATCCTGCTGAGACAGGACTCGCTAGCGAGGTCTCCTCTAATGGCGGGTAGCCCCAGATCAGCATTACTCCCTCCACAGACAAATCGGAGGGTGAGGCTCAGTATGATGTACAGAGGCACTGGTGGGAGAGACATCTTTTTCCCCGAGCTGTGTAGATTTATCATAAATCTGAGAGCTTTATCCTCCCAAGCGTTTAAAATAAAAATTATGTTAAACCAGTTTATTAAAATGTGATTGTGCTGTGACAGAAGGCCCATTTTTTTTCCAGGCAGATTGGAATGATCAGACTTATCAGGTCTGGGAAGTGGGTACAAAGAGAGGAGAGCGATGCCTCCAGGGTGTGCTCCTCCGTGCCTCAGAGAGCTCGTCAGACAGAGGAGCAAAGGGAAGGCTCTGCGGAGATCTTACCGCGGCCTTTCAAAGGGGGCTTGTGTGAAAAATGGGGACAGATTTTTTAATAGGGCCTGTAGTGATAGGAGAAGGGGTAATGGTTTTGAAATAGAGGGAGGTAGATTCAGACTTGATATGAGGAAGAAATTTTTTACAATGAGGGTGGTAGAACACTGACACAGGTTGCCCAGGAAGGTGGTGGATGCCCCATCCCTGGAAACATTCAAGGCCAGGTTGGGCGGGGCTCTGAGCAACCGGATCTCGTTGGAGATGTCCCTGCTCCTTGCAGAGGGGTTGGACTAGGCGAACTTTAAAGGTCCCTTCCAATCCAAACCATTCTGTGGTTCTGTGATCTTCCCCTCCAATATCTTAATCAGAAATTTCTCTGCTAGATTCATCAGGCTGTCGTGACCACAGACACCTCTTCCTGATAATGTCTATAGGATGTCCCAGATTTATTTCTTGTAGGGAGCCTGAAATTGAAGTTGAAATTGCTTTAAGAGGATGACATGCTTGCCTGAAGATACCTAGTTCCTATCAGGTTATTTGGATTACTGAACAAGCCTTCCTCTGTCCCATGAAACACTGATTTCTTCTCAAAGCTCTAGTTCTAGTGCTTTGAGTTTAACCATATATTTACTGTGTAAACCTGGAAAAGTATTTTCTAGTGCCAGAAAATTGTTGTGTAGAAATTTGGTGAGATTCTGCAGTCTGGAGGCCTTTTTCCATGGAACGCTGCAAAATAATGAAAACCAAATAGAATTTACTGAATACAGGTAAAATTTTAATGAGTAGCACTTGTGTGCTGAACATATGTTGAAATGAATGCATAATTAAAACTGATTTGTTTATTAAGGTTCACCTGAGATTTGAACAGTAGCAATGTAAAATGAACATTGCTGTTCTTGACGTGTGCCAATTTGTCAAGATTTCTGAGCACAGAGTGTGAACAGCAAGGGAAGCTTATTTTTCCTACAAAATATCAGTTGTATTAACTTCCACTAGTCTTGGTCAATCTTTGAGAGTGGAATTAAATAATTGCAAATAAATGCAGTAGTCTTTTTATGTGTTATGCCTATAGAAACAGTAAATAACACTGATGGATGTACATTTCTTACTGCAAGAGGTTCGCTACTCGACTGGAACCAAAGAAAGATTGCTGCTTTGCATGAAGTGGCTTTCCAAAGCCCAGTTTTTTTTGTATGCATATAGCCTCATAACCTTCTGCTTTGTGTTTCCCAGTATCTCACTTAGAATCATAGAATGGTTTGGGTTGGAAGGGACCTTTAAAGTTCACCTAGTCCAACCCCCCTGCAAGGGGCAGGGACATCTCCAATGAGATCCGGTTGCTGAGAGACCTGTCCAACCTGGCCTTGAATGTTTCCAGGGATGGGGCATCCACCACCTCTCTGGGCAACTCGTTCCAGTGTTCTACCACCCTCATTGTAAAAAATTTCTTCCTCATATCAAGTCTGAATCTACCTCCCTCTATTTCAAAATCATTACCCCTTGTCCCATCACAATAGGCCCTGCTAAAGAGTTTCTCCTCCTCTTTCCTACAGGCCCCCTTTAGGTACTGGAAGGACACAGTAAGGTCTCCCCAGAGCCTTCTTTTCTCCAGGCTGAACAGCCCCAACTCTCTCAGGCTGTCCTCATAGGACGAGGCTCCAGCCCTCTGATCGTCTTCGTGGCCCTCCTCTGGACTCTCTCCTACAGGTCCACGTCCTTCTTATGTTGAGGGCTCCAGAGCTGGACGCAGTACTCCAGTGGGGGTTTAATGAGAGCAGAGTAGAGGGGCAGAATCACCTCCCTCGACCTGCTGGCCACACTTCTTTTGATGAAGTCCAGGATGCCATTGGTCTTCTGGCTGCGAGTGTACATTGCCGGCCCATGTTGTCATCCACCAGTACTCTCAAGTCCCTCTCCTTAGTACTGTTCTCAATCCATTCTCTGCTCAGCCTGTATTTGTGCTTGGGATTGCCCCAGTCCATGTGCAGGACCTTGCACTTGGCCTTGTTGAACTTCATGAGGTTTGCACGGACCCACCTCTCCTGCCTGTTTAGGTCTCTCTGGATGGCATCCCTTCCCTCCAGCATGTTGACCACACCACACAGTTTGGATAGTTGGCAAAATTGCTGAGGGTGCTCTCTATCCCATTGTCTGTGTCACTGACAAAGTTGTTAAACAGGTCGCAATACCAGTATATATCCCAATACTAAATACCACCATTTAGATGGTATCTGCCTTGCTTCAACTGTTCATAGCAAAAGCGTTTTTTACTTTGTACCCTGGATGCAGCCAAATAATGTGTGTAAACTATCCATGAAGTAAATGATGATGTTTAAATTAATTATTGAGCCAAGAAACCAAATAATACATATGCATACATCTTTATGGAGGTTGAAGTCATGGTATGGACTGTGATTAAATTTACTTTTTTCATCCATTTATTTAGATATAAACCAGAAGCAGTTTTCTGAAAGCATTCAATAAATCTATTTAGGCTCACTTTGAAACAGTTTTGAGTCCAGAATATAAACTGGGATCAGCACTTTCCATCCTCATACTGGAAGTGTAGTAACATCAGCAATTACTCTATGCTGTATATAATTTAAGCTTGTAGGTTTCTGGAGTTAGTCTCTAGCAGGATAGCTGGCGTCACGTGTAATGACACTTACCTATGTTTTCCCAAGCGGTATTTTGCAGACACATTTAGTGACAACCCTAAATCTGTCCTTTATGAATTAATTAAGATGGTGTTTGTGTTTCCATCTCCCTCAAGGAAGACTATAAATGAAGTTTATTATGCTTAAAGTGTCATTGTTGAGTTGACTCGAAAATCTCATTTTGAGAATGTGAATGTGGCCAGTACTGTTTGTGTCAAGAAACTGAATGTATCTGCAATCCTTTTCCTATTAAATGCACACCATATGTCTAAAAGATCTGATTGGAAATCTCCATATATAACAGAAAAGAGTAAAATATTAGACAAAATGAGTATCATATTCTCTGTAAAAATGTACGGATTTAAATTTTAGGTTATATAACAAACCACACCAAAAAATATCAAGAAATCTGAAACTTGTTGGTAAAGTATATAGTTGAACTTTTCACCATGTGTTATGATGTAGAGATAAATTCTTCCATAGTGTCTTGATTGCCTACAAAAATGCATGCTAGTGGCACAGATTGCAGTTTAAATAGAAGCTGTGGGGCATCACAGAGGCTGAGACCCCAAATAAAGTTAATCACATGTAGTTACATGGTCCTTCATACTTTTGCTTTTTCCTTTTTAGACCAAAGTACAGACTTTTAAGTTCTTAATTTCTGTGCATCTTCCAGCCATGTAGTACTTGGTTAAAATAAAATGGATAATGGTTTATGGAAAGAGTCTGAAGCAATGCCATTTTTATTCCAGGGTTACACAAAATGTTCTCCAGTCACTATATGAAGTAAAGTAATACAAAAAGCTCAGCAGCCTTGATACTGGGACTGAATCAACCACTTATGGATTTGAAAATATGTCGTCAATCAGTATCAAGTGATCAGTAATACAGATCTCAGCAACTGCACTCTTTTTCATCGGAAGTGCTCAAACACTTCATCTGCAGATGGATGTACTGTGGATTTTAAAGAGGGAGAAAATGAGACAATGAGTGACTGGAGACTTTTCCAAGTAACCTCTGATTACTCTGTTTGCCATTCACCAGACCTGAGGATATGAGCAACAGAAAGTACTACTGGTTTACAGTAGCTGTCAGCCTTCTCAAAAGTGCTAAGGTTTGCAAGTCAAAAGGCACTTTTAAAAATCCTGGTAAGGAATGACCACATAGGTGCAGTAGCAATTTGTTAGCAAGACCAGTTTTCCTGTCTCTCTGGCTCTGACTATTTATGAAGACATGGTCCAAAGCAAGGGCATGTAACTATCTGTTTTCCTGTAAGTCCTAGATTGTCCCAAAGATATTTTTGGTTTTTTTTTTGATGCAGAAATGCAATCACGTTTGTCCTTTTAACTCTGTTTCTAGAAGAAATCACTTGCATTTGAAAGTCTGAATAGCTCTATGACAGGCAACATCTTAGTCTGACCCAAATTCACTCTTTTTGGAGCTGCTTTGCTGGAACAAGATGAACAAATGTCAGTTCTCATTTTCTGTTTTTATGGGAATAGGCGAGAGTGGATATATTTCCACCAATACGAAATGGAGAGTGATGTGAAGTGTTAACATGCAAATTATGTTGAGATTATATTTCTATCAGGGGAAATAAAAGCTCTTCCATGAAATTCCCTCATCATTCTTTTCATTTTCTGCGTATAAGCTGTATGTAAAGCTGTCAGGCTGATAATTAGGCAAATTATAGGAACCTTCTCGTAAGAAAACTAATGCAATTTCCAGAGAGAATTTCAAATGAAGATGCCCACAAGGAAGGCAGAAGTCTGAGCTCATTTTTCTTTATTGAGACTGATTCATAAATACCCAGGTTTTCCCCTGTCTACCCTTGACAGCGGCAAGATGATTTAGAGGAGTACTTTGTTGCAATGAATAGGTCCCTGAAAAATACTTGGCTTCCAGAAAGTAGCATATTTTAATGCCATTTCAGCTCTTTGAAAATATTCCTGCTAGCTCTGGTAAAATTGTGCCAGTTGTCTGCATATTGCATGATTTTCATGCGACGTCGTGAACTGGTGAAGGTTTATTCCAAAATAAGCATAGACTTGTGAAGCTTTCAGCAATCTTTCCCAAGAGGGATTTTGTGAGGAAAGCCAATTATAAACTAGGTTTCATAATTTGCCACAAAATCACCGTGCAGGGTTCTACCGAGGAATAGAAGAATTCCTCACATTTCAGGACAGAGGGCAATAATGCAAAAGTGTGATCACCAGCCTTTGTTCTTTTAAAGGAAACAAATAACATTCAGTAAACAGAGAAGAGAGAGCTCAGAAAATGAAAATATAATAACCTATGTAGGTAGGAGCCACCTCTCAAAATCATCAGGGGAGAAGTTTTGGGGTGGCATAGCCAATGAGGAATAAACAGGTGGTAATATAGTGAATGAATGCAACTAATTCTTATGGTGAGAATTGTGTTGACATAATAGGCTTAC
The DNA here is from genome assembly GCA_011801015.1 of Ardeotis arabs. Taxonomy (NCBI): domain Eukaryota; kingdom Metazoa; phylum Chordata; class Aves; order Otidiformes; family Otididae; genus Ardeotis; species Ardeotis arabs. The sequence goes on along the minus strand of JAAGAY010144906.1, from coordinate 35,155 downwards.
TCTTCTGTGAGGCATTTTGCTCAGTCCTGCATGATACCTGTGTAAAAAGATTAGCATTTTTCAAAATCATTGTATGCTGGATGAACCTCATTTAGAAGCACTTCACTGAAAGATCAAAGAAATTAATCCTGTTGGCACATCGTCCAGTTGACTGTTCCTAGTTGAGGTCTCCAGGGATTGATTTGCAACCCACATTTAATATTTTTTCAACAACAATGTGGAAGAAAATATTGTTAAGGCATGCATGGAGATTGCTGGGCACTGGGCAGATGTTTAACCTCACTGAATGGACTGTGACAGGCCACAGGACGTGACATGAAAAGCTGCTGGATTTGATAGGTAACACACCAAGAACCTAAAAAAAATTATAGACAACATCGTGAGCGGTGCCTGGATTTCACGAGTGGTTAAGGGGGAGAAACTGATGAGCTTTACAGATATCTGGAGGTGTGCTTTGGGGACTATTTGGTGAGCAGAGCCTCACAAAGGTAGCAGAATCAGTGATACCGTCTTAGAGAGAGATGGTTTTAAAATAGAGGGAGGTAGATTTAGATTAGATATTAGGAAAAATTTTTTTACACTGAGGGTGGTGGAACACTGGAAGAGGTTGCCCAGAGAGGTGGTGGATGTCGCATCCCTGGAGACGTTCAAGGCCAGGTTGGATGAGGCTCTGAGCAACCTGATCTAGTCGGGCATGTCCCTGCTCCTTGCAGGGGGGTTGGACTAGATGACCTTTGAAGGTCCCTTCCAACCCTAACCATTCTATGATTCTATAAAACAGAAAATTCAGCCGTGAATTTAGTGAAACTGGGCCCAATGAGGAAAAAATAATGTGCAGAGCTGTGTAATCAACTGTGTATTAATTTTCCATGTGCATGTGTGCATGCAGATGTGCTCCTGCAGAGAATTTGCGCTTGGGTTGGCTCCAGCCGGGTCTGGGGAGAGGGAATGGCAGCCGCCCACCTCACTGGTGCTGTGGGAGGAGCACCTTGGTCCTGGGACCCGAATTCCTTCAGCTCTACTGGGCTGGGATGGAAATCCTCCCTGCATCCTGCAGCCTGCTGGGCCTGGTTTCTCTTAACGACTATTAAATCTTGTCTGTCGAAATTTGTAGCTAAAACTGACATCACATTTTAAGCTAACTAGGGGCTTTACAATGTGACTCCAAGGTATGCAAAAGCCCATCAAGGCACTGTGAAGTGCCTGAGAGCAGGCGTTGCTTTCCGTGTAGATCGAGACTAAGTTCACTGTTCTAGCAGAAATGGGGTCCGGTGTCAGTGATCTAGCTCACCAGTAATACCGGACGAGTGCAGACGCTAATGTTCCCTATAGGAGTGAAAACTAGCCAAAGCTAAAGTCCTGAGGAGGCACGTTCCTCAGTCACACTGCATTCATGGAAAGATGATTAATTTATGTATATAAACTATTTAACTCACCTTGCATACTTTTCTTACCCACTAAAGAAACGATCCACAAATCCTAATTTTCCTTCTGCAAGTAAGGCTGATTCTTTTCAGTCTGTTTATCTCTGTGTGACCGATAACTGCCCCTTTCCTCTCCAACCTCCTCTTTGTGGAGTGGATCCTAAAAATCCAAATATCATCTATTTACAAATACTAGTCCAGGTGATCAGGGTGGGAATATCTTTGGGGTTGATGGGCAGATTGCCATTCACGCTTATTATATTGCAGTGAAATCTCTTGAGGGCGATTGTAGAAAGTAAGAAACCTTTTCCTCATAAAACTGCTTGGAGCCATTGCTGAAGGCATAGTGTATTCTCCTGTATCTATTCGTGAAGTCAAACATGCCGTGTATAAAATAATCTATCAAGGAGAAGTATGGCCAATTTACAGGGGAAATGATTCATGCCGTTTTTAAACTTTAATTAAGCTTCAAACAAAATATCTAGGGGTATGATGGATTCTCCATTTCCTCATTGCTTGAAGGGGTTAATCTGAGATCTGTCTGCAAAGTGTGCTGCAGTTCAAATGAAAGCCCTGGACTTGTGGCAGGCGTCAGCACATAAAATAGTGTTATCCAGAGGGTGACATTAGATAGAAAAATGTTTCTCTCTCCTTTAACCTGGTGTAAATCCATGCATTTCACTGAACTAGAGTGATTTTATTTTGATGGTTTGTGTTTTGAAGATTGATCCAATTACTTCCACCATTAATGAATGTGTTTACATTTCTGACAGCTCAATCAATAGTGTTGGGATGTATAAAATAATGCAGCCCTGACTTTACATAGCATTTTCATTCTTAAATCATTGGGTTTAGGGGTGCTTGGATACAATGAAGTAGAGTTGAATATCCAGTCACAGCGGGGAGAAAGTTCATATTTTTATATTTATAGAGCTGCAAGGATATGACACCCTCCACCTTCCCCACCTTTAATTCTGTTATCTGAACAGCCAATTAGGAAAGCCCTCTAGGAATAGTAATCCTATAAACTCATGGTAGTAAAGTGCTACTTTTCATATCACAGCTATACTAGCCTCTCTCGATATTTTTATCCATTCAGTTGCTGAAGAATCTTGCTGCCCTACCGCACATTTTGTAAGAAACACCCCTGATGTCCAGGAGATCTGGTTCAATAGTAATGTGTTGGTATTGCCAAAACGCGCTACCCAGCACAGGACACAATGTATGAGTGGGTGAGGTAGGTGTGCTGGCAACAGATCCCAGGTCTCCTTTTACACTCACTAAGGGAACAGAGAAGCTAGCACTGACATCAGTGAGAGAAGATGCTGAGAGTGTGGTTATGTCATCTTGTCTGAGACCATTGATATAAGCAATAGGCCATACTTTTGGGACCTTGTGGTCATTTTTAAGGTTTTGGTGCTGCAAAAATGGGGTCCTTTAAGAGACGAGGAAGAGGTAAGGACATTAATCACTTTCTCCTCCTGTCCCTTGTGTTTTTCCAGCTCCTTAGCAACATAGGGATGTCTATGTAACAGTATTTTTATGATTAAAGTCTTAGACATGATTTTCTGCAGAGACGGGAGGTGTTCGCTGCAGCATGCTCACCTGGGAGAAGCAAGACCCTTTTTGAAAATATCCAAGCTATCTCTTGCTCTCTCTCACTGCTTTGCTGCACTGCTTTTCAGTTCAGAGGCAACGCCTCCGCTCCACGGCCCTTCAACCTGAACATCACATCGACATCTGCAAGATGGTGGCACTGTGTGGCCTGAGATGGAAGGGGATAGGGTGACGGCGCTAAGTGACTGTGGGTGGAGGTACATGGCGTACAGGATAATTCTTGTAGCTCCTGGCTAATGTACCCACATGCCCAATGGTAACTGGAGATACACGCCTGTGTCTCCATCAGCTCCCTGTTTGAGCCTGTCTTCAAAATCTCTGACCAAACAGGGAGCTTCTGCCGGCTGCGGATGCCGCCCTCCTCTGAGATCCTTCAGCCCCAGTGTGCCAGCTCCATTCTGCTGAGCAAGATCTGCCTCCTCTGTGGTAAACAACTTTCAAAAATAATCATCAGTCAGACCTTATTAATGAAAGGGAAGAGGAGGACTCTGAGGACAGCTAATCTATCTACACATTGCTTGCTGGTGAATTCCCAGCTGCTAGGTTGTGCTCAAGTTTTCACGCAACAGCTAAAGCAACCAAATTCAGCATCCACAGCTGCATCTGAGTAATTTGTTTCATATGTAGAATCACTGCATGTCAGGTGGGCAAGGAGAGAAAAAATTATCTTTTTCCCTTGCCAGTGAGTTTGGGAGGAACAAGAGAAAAGTTCAAACCTGAAAAATCTCTTGCTGTTTTAAATAATTAAACTCCTTCTTTTCCCATAAAGATTTACCTCCTCACCTTTCATGTGTGCTGGGGACTGGGAACCCCTCTGTGCTCTTCAGCAGGTAATTATCGAGCTGTGCTCAGCAAAACTTCTGATGAGTGGCAATCAGATGGAAACAAGAAGTGATTACAAATGACAGTGTAGGCTAAATGCAGTAGTGATGAGAAGTCTTTAGAAATCCAAAACAATAAAAGTGATCACTCAGTAAACACATGTGACACAATTAATTAGTAATCATTATGTTTTTTTTACTTGCCTGTGCTGGTCTTCTAGACCTAAATATCTTATTTAATTTAAAATATTTCACCTACTTGTATGACTTGACATAATTTTCTTCTTCTGATATGCTTTCTTATCATATCATTGCAGAGAACTGCCTTCACTCCCCCCATCCTCTTTCCCTCCTGCTTGCTTTTGCATAATTTTAAAGACATACTTACTATTTCTACTTAGAGCAATTCTTCAATGTATTTGGACCATATTTGACTCCATAAAGAGCTTCTTTTGCCCCTGTGCTTCCAGAGAGCCTGAACTCATAGCAGAATATCAAACATATATGTAAAAATTAAGATGGGAAATTGTAGAGAGAAAGCTCTTTGAACTGTCATGCTAATGTAATTTTATTTTTAAAGCTCATTTGGAGACTTGGCACTCATCATTTTAATGCATTAGCTTTGCATTTGTTGATCTGGCCTTGGAAGCAGAGACGTGGGTGGAAGTTGGCGTACATTTGGTGTCACAGCAGTTTTCTTTTGTAGTCTGCAGATGTACAAGCCACATCAAGAGCTGACTCCAGGACTACAAGCTCGGATGAGAAGGGTGATGTTGCTTCCAGCTCCCATTGTCAACTGCCTGATTTGAAAGAGCTGCCTGGTTCAGCTGAAATAATGTTCAAAGGTGCATGCAAACCTGTACTGGGTGTAAACCAAGGCAGCCTTTCATAGACCACCTCTGCCACACGATCAGTAAAAGCAATAGGAAAGGAGTTAAGCACAGGTCAAAAAGTATTATCATGATGCCCTTTGAGCATATTCTCAGCTACAAATTGACCATGGAGGTGCATGCCTGTGCTTCCTCTCTGTGCGTGTCAAAGTTAGATCACATTGCTAGTCATTGCAATTCCTCTTCTTGGCCCCAAGGAAGGAGGAGAACCTCTGAACCTCAAAAGTAGGAGAGCTTTACTTTTGAGAGGATGTGTGGCCTTCCCTGGGTGGAGACGGCCTTGAAACAGCAAAAGGCTTAAGAGCAACGGAGTTCTTCCCCTTTTAGTGTTCCTTGTGTCCTGATGATGCCACCAAGGCCAGGCTGTTGAAACTGGCTGACAACACAAGGATAAGAAACACACAGATTTGGTTGAGAACAGTGAGAACAGTGATTGCCCTGTGGGCTGCTCAGCAGTCCCGTGAAATGTTCCAGAGCTGTCACAGAAGGAATTATAGTAAAAATCATTCACAGCGAAGACTAAAAGGGTTTTCCTTTCATTATTATTATTTAATATTGTTTGTTTACCTTAATTCAAGCATTGATTTTAGATGTCTCCTTTTTAACATTCACTTGGCAACATTTGAACATTCACTTGGCAACACTTGTTTATTTAATTTTCTGTTATAAAGTTTTTAGTGTTCCAGTTACAGAATCTGAAAAGGAGTAAGGTGGCTAAATATGTGGACAGACTGTGAAATTTCTAGATTTCAAGAGAAGTCATCTGCCTGGGCCCTACTGTGAATTACCCTAGGTTGTCAGTGGCTTCAAAACTTGGACACTTTGTGAGAGCTAACCTTCAAGGGCAAAATTTAGGTGTCCTTCAAAAGTTTATTTGGAATTTTCAATTTGGGGACAATAATTTTCAATGACTGGGGACAATGAGAGATGTGGGACGGTGGCGTAGAGAAGAGAAGTCTCAGGGGGGATTTTATTAATATATATAAATATCTGAAGGAAGAGTGCAAAGAGGAGTCAGGGTCTTTCCAGCGGCACCCAATGGCAGGACAAGAGAGAAGGGCATGAGAAGCTGGAAGGTCCTTGACTTAGTGTGAGCGCTGCTTAGCAACAACTAAAACATCAGTATGTTGTCGACATGATTCTTACACTAAATCCAAAACACAGCACTATACCAGATGCTAGGAGGAAAAATTAACTCTTTCCTGGTCAAAACTGGGACAAGGTCCACCGCTTACTTTATACCATCTACACCTTGTCCAGGTCTCACACTTTCCAATACATCTTCCTTGAAGGGACACCTTTCCTTCACGTCTGACAGAAGTCACCTCCAGAGACTCAGGACTTGTGTCCCTTTTCCAATTACTTTATCAGTGTCTCCTTCCCTAGAAAAGGATCCCAGCTGCTTGGCTTCTTTACCCTCTAATTTCATGCTACTGTCCTTGTTATCCCAGCATTGGAGCAGCCAGGTGACAACCTGCTTGCCTGGATGATGGCTGAAATATTTTCGCATATCTCACAGCTCACTCAAGGACAGGGATGGGGTGGTTACTGCCTTGTTTATGAGTTCTGCCTCTTCCTCCTCCTGTTCTTGTGGTGACTCTGCTTCAGAGTAGTCTGCTCATCCACTTCTTCCCTTAGTAAGGGAAGAGTTTCCTCCCTTACTAAATGAGCTGACTTTCACTTCCAGTGTTTCTTCTTGTCTATAGGGGTGACTAATACTGTCACAGGTTGGTTCTCCGATTAAGCCACAATGCCTGTTGTTTTGTTGTCGGGTCCAGAGACCTCTTCCCTTTGAGGGCACTGAAGAGTGTTGAGCAGGCCTCAGTAGGCATGGGTCAGGCCCCAGCATGCTGCAGTGATTTGTACCTCTCTGGAATTGCCAGGGTGATAGCACACTTTTTCCAAATATTTTACTAGTTTTTTGGGATTCTGCACTTGTTCAGAGGTGAAAGTCTGAAATACTAGAGGTGCCCACTGTCTAAGGTGTTTGCCCGTGCTATCCCACACACCCTGGCACTTCTAACTATCCAGCCTCGGGGCAGATGGCTAGGTACTATTTTTAATAGTTATTTAACCTTAAACTAGACCTGAAACATCTTCAGGATTAGTAGACATAGCAACAGGAACATGCTGCTTTGAACATCCCAAGGATATTCAAAATTCTTGAGAGCTATTGTACCTAGCCTGGAGGACAAGGGGAAGGGGAGGAGAAAGGAAGACTGAAAGGGCAGGGGAAAGTGTGTCCCCTTGTCTCCCTCATAGACTGGCTCTCTGAGGAGAAAAGCTAAAGAGTGTATTTATTAATAGTTTTTGAGAGATGGCTCCCGAAGTACGGACATGACAGAAATGCTGAGTACAAATACCAGATTAATCTCACGACCAGCAATTTTATCGTATTGTAAGCCAGTGTTACAGAGTACAGTAAAATGATAACCTTAATCCAGCTCCCAGAGGTGATAAACAGCTCAACAGGGAGCATATACAGTAAGTTAGGTGCTACATGCACTGCTCTGACAACAAGCACAACTCAGGGCAAATAAATCAGCATTGTGACCAGCAACTATTAAACTAATACAATAAATGCTTATAACAAATTTTTTTTAACACATTGTAGTCAGACCTGTCGTTATCTCTAGCCTTTGAGCCCCATGTTGGGTGCCAAAAAGGACTGTTGGCTTAACTCTGGTCGACAACTAAGCACCATATAACTGCTTGCTCATTCCCCCATGATGGGATGGGGGAGAGAATTGGAAGAGTAAAAGTGAGAAAACTTGTGTATTGAGATAAGAACAGTTTAAAAATTGAAATAAAAGAAAATACAATAAAAATAATAATGGTAATAATAATAATAATAATAATAGCAACAACAATTTGTAATGGAAAGGAAAGTAGCAGGAAAAGAGAGAGAGATAACAGCCTAGAAAGACAAGCAATGCAAATGGCAAACAACCAATGATGCCCAGCCTGTCACTGAGCAGCCAAGCTCCCCAGTTTATATGCTGAACATGATATGATAAGGTACGGGGTATCCCTTTGGCTAGTTTGGGTCAGCTGTCCTGGCTGTGCCCCTTCCCAGCTTCTCGTGTGCCCCCAGCCTTCTCGTTGGCAGAACATGAGAGGCTGAAAAGTCCATGACTTACTGTAAGCACTCCTCAGCAACAACTAAAACTTCAGTGTGTTATCAACATGATTTTTAAACTAAATCCAAAACACAGCATTATACCAGATGCTAGGAAGAAAAAGAAACTCTATCCCAGCCAAAACCAGGGCATTATCTTAGAGAGAATTACAAGAAAACACTTTTTTTTTTACTGTGAGGGTGACTGAACACTGGCGCAGGTTGCCCAGAGAGATTGTAATAGTCTCCATCCTTGGAGATATTTTGAATGTCCAGCTTTTGAAGCTGTCTGGATGTGGTCCTGGGCAACCAGCTCTAGGTGGCCCTGCTTGAGCAGGAGTGTTTGACCAGATGACCTCCAGAGGTCCCTTCCAACCTCAACCATTCTGTCATTGTGTGATTCTGTGATGCTGTAAACACGCTTGTATGTCACTTACATGGGAACTTCATTAGCATTGTTATTCATCTTTCTGGAGAGCTACAATACTGCTTTTATCAATTTTTCATAAATCTATACCTAATCCTATGATCTGTTTCAGTTTGAAACCATTCATATTTTGGTGGCTTTCCATTAACTTCAAAGAATTTTGGCTCCTTATCTTCAGTAATTCCTGATCCTGCATGTAGCCTGAAAAAAAGCAACCCAGTTTCAGCAACAATGCAATAGAAAACTAAATATCGATAGCACTCACATTCCCCCCAACAGGTGTGTTTTGTAAACCATTAAAACATCTCGCCTTTATCACATGTGAGGGACTAATTTAACCTGCAGATGTAAGAGTAAATCTCCTTTCTGTTAGACTTGTTATATAGTAAGTTGTTTTATTTTGCCATATAAATTCCAGAGTGTTATATTCCTAAATATAATTTGGCCTTTCCTTTTCTCAGATGTTACATTTTTGGAGGCAACGGGTCAGTGAAAGACTTCAGTGAAGACATTCCCAATTCCACAGCACTATGTATTTTCCTAGATTGAGCTAATCCAGGTGGCTTCACAGCTGGAACCATGAGCACTGAAGACGGTGAGGGACTCAGCAAGGCTGGGAGCTGAGGGACCTAAACTCCCCACCAACCTACCCTGGAGAAAGAGGCAAAAATGGAGTAGACCAGCAGAACCAAAAACACAACAAATTAAAAATTTCCCTGACCACTCTGTATCTTCTGTCCTTGTAGGTAGCATGTCAGAAAAGAAATTATACTGGACCAAAACTTTGTGCTGTTTCTTACCGTGTGCAATGATTTCACATGGTGCTTTTACACACAAAGGACTGCGGTTGGTGTTTTAACCCCACACAACAGCACAACATATCTATTTATTCCTCGCAACAGTGGAATTACCATGCTACAGACTTTCTACACTATTGGTCTGCCTCGACTGCCATCAGCCCTACTTGCTCCAAAGGGAAATGTCTGAAATCACACAGAGCGTAATAATGAGAGGAACGACTCATATGACCTATTTCTTACCCACTGCCTTCGGGCAGTAGTATTTCTATGTCCAGAAACCTTGAGGGTAAGCACCCCACAGTAACCTTAAGAAAGTTGTCTGGTATTTTTTGGGTTACACAGCCTTGTCGGGGAGAGGGTACGCTGTCTGAAAAGAGGTATGGGTTCTGGACTGTGGCCACCACAGTTCCCGCTCCCCAAGCTGTGCTGATGGGTAGCATTGTCAGAAATTTAAACAGGGGAAGGAAAATATCTCTTTAGAACAGACGCTTGTCAGGGAACGAAGTGAATTAAATAAGGACACACGTGCACAGACTGAGTAGTGGATCTGGAGACCATTTTTTAATGGAGAGCTACTTTTGTCTTACACCGTAATTCACCCTTTGGCTCCGACTGTGGTGTAGATTAGTAGCAGTCACAATCGTAACTGTTCTCTGAGCCAAAGGAGGGAGACAGACTGCAAGCTGTCCTGCATTTCCACAGCTGTTTTAACTGGATACGTTTGGAGATGCTTTTGGCTGTTGCACCAAAGGAAGGTGGGAGGAAAAATGGAGTCCTCCATGGACTCTGCTCTTCCGTCCCTCATCTCTTTCTGTTCTTCTTAAGGAGTGGATGGCTATATGATTCAGGAGAGGAACTGAGCAAACAGGCAGCTCTTGCTCCTATAAATAATACACTGATTAATATGTGTAGCTTCAGTCAATAACCCCAAAGTAGGGGGTTAGGATTAGGAAAAGGAGGGCAGAAAGGAGGGTGTTTGGTGCCTCACAATGCCCCGCAAGAAAATGCTTGTGCTTCTTCATGACTCCGCCTAGAGATGTCTGACTGTGGCTTCAGTAGAAACAGGATCTCAGTTTAAAAATGGAAGTATCTTCCTTTGACTAGAATGAGGTTCCAAGCTCCAGCACTTGGTAGAAGGCCCTTCACTTGCTGTTCCTATTTCTTCCTAGTGGTATGAGGAGGAAAAAAACATAATTGAATTTACCATCATTGCTTTTTCCTCTAATAAAACAGAAGGAAAAAAGTTTCACAGATTCACAAGTGCTTTTCTGCTTGCTTTAAACATAGATCTTGGCATATTAGCCTCACTTTAATTATAAATTGTACCTAGTCTGAGGGTAACTGAGGGAAAGATAGCTGTAGAGTATCCATGGATAAATATATTTTATCTTCTATTTTTACAGGATGAAGAACAGCAATGAAAAGATGATAATTTTTCCTTGGCACCTCCATAATCTACATTTTTGAGGCAGCTGCATCAAAGGACTAGGGGGCTATCACTGGTGTAGTCAAATTGAAATCCATAGGAAGGATCTGGTCTCTCTCACTTATCTCCCTCTTTTTTTTCCTTCTCTCTTCTCTTTTTTTTTCTTCTCCCTCTCCCTCCTACCTTCCCCTTTCTCATTTCCTTCCTCTTTCCTTCCCTCCCTCCCACCCTTTCTCCCTTTCCTTCTCTTTTTCTCTTTATCTTTTTTCCCCCTCTCTTTCTTGCTCTTCGTCTTTTCTTTCTTTTTCCTTTCCCCTTAGGTGAATAATCCAGTTGGCTGGTAAGAAGCCTCACAAAGGGCTAATTCAAGGATAAAGCAACAGTATTTATATTTATCCAGTGTTTGGTCACAAGAGATTCTCTTTCATTTCATTTGAAATCATAAAACGTAGTTTACCTTATCCACCATAAATAATGTTAGCTTTCAAAAATCTATGAGAGAATGGCAGTGCGTCTTTGCTGAGGGCAATTTAAAACCTCTTATGTGACCTGATCAAATTAAATAAAGCTTCTGTGCCATCAAGGTTCAAAATCTACTGATGTGCCAACATTCATTCTTCAGCTCTGTATTTAGCTTTCCAGGCAGACAAGGTCAGCCGTGTCTGATTAATCCAGCTTCCGTCTTTTAGGAAGGCCAGACGGTTGTTTCTGTAAGAAACAGGGTGCTTTCCCCTGTTTTCCTCCCAGAGTAGAGGAGCTGATCTGGTCTCACTCCACCAGATGGCAAGCTTTGACCAAGGGAAAAAAATCACACGTTTTTCCAACAATCCTTTTACTTTAGGGGAGAGGGGAAAGCAAGCTTAGCTCATTGATTGTTTTTGTTGGATTTTTTTTCTTTCTTTCTGTTTTAAAGAAATGTTTTTACTATAATAGGTTCATAGCCATCTTCTGGCATGATTTGTAGTGTTTAGAAAAATAAATCAATAAAGCAACATTTGCTGTCAGCTCTTGAGTAACTGACAGGTGTCAAAAGGGAGGTAAAATAATAGCTTAGAATATACAATCCACCCCCAAATCTCACTGAACAAAGACTGACCCAGTGCTCCTAAACAAATAAATAAGCATGGTAGTTCCAGCCAAAAATGAGAAGATGATTCCAAGCGGTCAGTGCTGCATAAGAGACCCTGAGTCCTGGTTATCCAAAACCCACATTAATCCCTGTCTTTGGCTCCCGGGAAGGGGCTGCTCTGCCATGTGTTTCTGCTGTCATAACCTGCCTGCAATGCCTGGATGGTGCACAGAGCAGAGGACAACTGGACTTGCTCTCTCCAAGCTACGTGATCTCTTCAGTCCAGTCTAGAGGGTTTCAGATGTCCTAGGAGATACCTGCCCCTTCTCTGGCAACAGGAGAGAGGTGCTGTAGAGAGTCTGCAGCTGTAGGATTAGAAAGCCTTGCACATAAAAGCCCAGCTGCTAGTTCCTTCACTTATCTTCTTTTTGTGTTTTTTTTTCCTTAGCATTTCTCTCCTCCTGAGATCATGAGGCCATCCCCACTTGGTAACTGTGCTCCAGGTGAGTTGCATGGTGGGAGCCTCGGAAGCCCTGGGTGTTGCTGTGCCTGTACCTGCAAAGCAGGAAAGTGGTACCCCGTTGTCCAAGGGGAGGAGAGAAATGGTTGCCTAACATCACGTAATGCTTGAAAGGGCAAGGGGGAAATCAAACCTACATCATCTTACTTGCTGAACTAATGACTGGAGAAAAACTGTTCCCAATTTTTCTACGGGCTGTGTTTAAGTAAACCATTACTCTTCCATTATAAACATCTTTAAGAGTTTGAAAATAACTTTACCTGTGTCTTTATTCCTGTTTCTTTCTAAAAGAAAACTCTTTCTAAAGAATGAACTTCTAAAAACTAAATCGATGCCATCGACATTTATAGAATTATGCCAGATGAGCCCGAGGGGAATCTGTGCAACAAACACAATTAGATGCCAGATTGTAAGTAGTCAAAACTTGTGAGCCCTGGTTCTGAGACTGAAAAATAAATACATACATTGTAGCTATTTCTGCCTTTCCTAGTCTGTGCTTTTAATTTTTTTCTCAGCATCAAGGGAGGTTGGAGAGCTTTGTTTTTCCAAAACTGGGAACTTATTCTACTGCTATCACACAGCTCCTAGAACTGAGCCTTTAGAAAAGGCTCAGGAGTGATAATACTATGGAGTTTGAAGAGCTGCAGCAGTGCAGACTGCAGTGAAGTGGAGTAGCTAAGTAATACTGACAGGCTGTGGGTGTTTGCCTCTGTAGTTATGCCTTGAGGACTTACCTCGTGCTTCATTTCTCTCAGGGAAAGGATTATGGGCTTTGGAGTTTCGTACTGTGCTTGGAGTTTGTTTGTATGTTTGGCTTTTTTTCTTCCTTTTGGCTAGAGAACTGCAAAATCCTACAGTGTCTCTGCCAGAGCTTCAGGCATGCCTGGGGAAGCGGTGAGCATCCCTCCGTGGCTCCAGCATCCCTGCCTCACATGCTTCCCCTTCCCTGGAAATAGGCAACATCCCTCCAAAGCCACGCAGGTCTGACTGGCAGCATGACTCGTCTCATCTTGCTTTGCTGCAGCTCATCTTACCATCCCCGTATGCTTCTGAATTAAGGCAGCTTTTGAAAGCATCGCCCTAAGCTGACAGCAGCTGCTGTCAGTGAAGCCAGGCAGGGATTGCTTGGTGCTTCCCAAGGCAATGTGTCCTCTGAGGAACGTGGGACCCAGCTGCCCTGCCCAGGCCCCTCCCAGCAGAGCAGCGCTGTGCCAGCTTGGCATGCTCACCAGCATAAGGACAGTGAGGTTAATTTTACCCTGAGCCTCACTTCTCTGCTGCTACTGAGAAATGCCACTGCGGTGGTACAGAATTGTGGGAAAATTTTTTTCTTTCCCCTCTTGCTGGGGGCTTTGGCTCTGTGAATTTTGCTTTGGTTTCCCCAGTGTAAGTTAATTTAGAGATCACTTGGTTTTGTGACAGAATGCAAGGAATCAGACTGATCTGCTGATTTTGACACAAGACCACTAAAATCAGGCCAGGATTGCTCAGGTAGAGAAGTATTTTTCCTTCATTTCATTTTGTCCAGTAAATTTTCATACTGTAACGAAGTGAAGCCAACAAAAACCTTGGATCTATGAATGTCTTTTAACCTGTTTTACTTAGTTTTAATTTTACTATAGGTCTCATATGTGAAACTCTGCTGCATCTGAATTTCTCCTTTTGATTTATAGTTTAATTGTTGATGCACAAACCAAACTAAGATCCAATCCCTTTTCCATATTAATGCTGGCTCTGCAGTACTGACAAAAATAAACCATAATAAACCAAAGAAAATCAAACTTCTTTTTGCTGCTTAGAAAGTTCTGTAATAAGATTCCAACTAAAGGTAAAGGATTTTGCATTCATGTAATAATTTTCAAGGGTAGGAAAGGATTTTAAAGTCAGGCATCTCAGTAAAAAAAATGTTTTTAGTTCCTCTCTGAACATTGCTTTGCTCAATGGCATTTTGCAGTCTGTACGGTTTGTTTAAGCACTAATCTGTCAAACACGGAGAGAGCTGAGATCACTGATCTAAGTCATTTGTGAGAGAAGACAGCGCTTCTACCTTAAATAAATCTGAGCTTGCACTGAAAGCACTGTTTGCACCAGAAGTGCCGGGCTGGCAGGATGCTGAAGCCAGATATGCTGTTTGGTTTCAGACACACAGAAACCATCAGGTACACAAAGCTGTATCCAAAGATGTATCTGCATCAGGCTCAGGAAGATTCCTGCACTGTAAATAGAGGTTTGGTCATTTTTTTTTTGAGATTTCTAGGTGTACTTGCCTTGTCCTCACTCTTCTCTGGGCTTCAGCTTGCAGCCATGCTGGGGGCAGGATCCCCAGCTAGATGAACCTTTGTTCTGCAATGTGTGGCTGCTCTCATGTTTATTTGCAAAGTTTTTCTATGCTGTTATCTATTGTCAAATTCTAAAATATCTTCTTACACTTACTGAGATAAAAATCTTTTGCTACTGATGCAAGCTTCTAGTGAATCCCCCTCAAATAAATGTTGTATTTTGTTGTTATTGCCTCTCCCTGCCACAGCTAAAATAAATCAGAATCCCCATCTCAATGCCTGAAGAGACAGGGACATTTAATTTATAGCAACTTCCTTTTTTTTTTCATGGTTTCTACTAAGCAGAACATGCTTGATCTCAACCTGCATTTGCATTTACGCTAAATTACAAGCAGAACAATCAATCCAAGTCCCAGCTCACGCTGCCCACAGCTTAACAGCAGCAAGGAAAGCAAGCTGCTAAGGAAATCTTTCCACCCAGTCGGCTTGTTAGTACACAGCAACATTTAGCCATCTATTTATTTATTACAGTAGTCCTGGAGTGCCTTCCAAGTGTTGTGCAGAAGAAAAGAGGGGCTTATCCTCAGACATCCTGTGAGTCCCCAAACAGCCACTTCCCAGGGCAGGGCAGGCCAGGCAGAGAGGGTGTCTGGGTGGGATCTCCCCTGTGGGTGCCCGAAGAAATGCAGACAGGACTGCCCTTCGCCCAGCAGTGCTCCTGAGGTGGGACCTTCATTGGAGTGGTCACTGTGGACACTCACACCCTAAAGGTGACTGATGCCTTCACCTGCAGCTTTGAGTGCAGCCTCTTTCCTCCCTCCTCTGCACCATTCCCTTTCAGATTTTTTTTTTCCCTGAGGTTGCCTTGAATCCCAGCTCATCCTCTTTCTCTCTTTCCTCTCCACGGCCCTTTTTTCTCATCTATTTCCCTTCTTATTTACTTTCTTCTCTCTTTAACATTCCTTAGTGGCCACACTTTTATATTTTTCTTATCATCACCTTTCTGGGATGAGGGCAGCCTCCCCAGCGGGTACCAATGTGCTTTGGTCGGTGCTGGGAGCTATTAGATGTGGTGCATTGCAAAGCGCTGCTAGCACAGGTCTATGGGAGGTTCAGGTGTACGCGAGTGAAATGTCCTCAGGGTTTTGTAGCAGTGTTAACAAACCCATCTGAAATCAGTGTGGCTGTGCTAGGGAAACCTTTCTGGCAGAGGCCACAGTCTCCCTGGGCTGGGCTTACTGCCGGGATACTGTCCAGATAAAAGCAGAATAAAAGCAACAGCAGTCATTAACGACCCTGGCACTCAGGTCCTTGTTTGGTGCCTCACAGTACATCCTTTCTAGTCACTGGGTTTTAATTTGAAAGCAGAACCTGTCCCTCCTTGCCACCAGTTTGGACTTATCCGAAATGCTAACTAGTCTTTCACACTGCAAAGTGCTTTAAAGTCTGACAGAAACTTCCTGGGAAAACCTGCAGGCTTGTTTGTGTCCCTTGGCTTTCTGCTTTGGAAATGTCTTTGAAGTGAGAGCTGCCCAGCCACATTTGATATCGCTTCCTATCTTCACCAAGCCTCAGGCAACAGCAGCGTGAGGAGGAAACACCATCTAGCCTACTGGCGTTGCTGTGGGCAGGAGCACTGGTGCCCTTGCACGCCCCTAGCTGATCCGCAGGAGAGGTGCATTGGTACAGCCTGGAAACACAGGGGTTCCTATGCACGCCGTTGCTGGAGGAGTGTCCCACTGCCATTTCCCTGGATTCCCAGGTGCTGGAGGGACAATTGTGGCCTCCCTGAGTGCATGTGTCCCCTGTGCTCCCCACTCCACTGGCCAAAACAGTGGACCACAGGTGACTGGTGCTGGAAGGCCACTGAGCCCACGAGTGCCGTGCTGACTGTTCCCAGCTCCTGCGTGCACCCCCTCAACCCTGCGGCCAACCCACTGCCCAAGCGGGGAGGTGTTCGCCTCTTATGCCTCCATGCCTGTGCTGAGCTGAAACCCAGCAGAAGAGCATCTCTGTAATCCTGCAGTCAGCAGCTGTGTCTTATGGAGCCGCAGTGACTGCCTGAATTGAGGGAATTAATGTGACTCCCAGGGTCTCCCTGCAGCTAATCAGGAGACGCTGCTCCTAATGAATGAAGCACAGCGGAGAGAACCAGTACGCTAAAGGCAGTGAGTGTCCCCTTTATTGTAGTTACAGTGTTGGTGATTAAAACATAACTCAGTGGGATGTAGCTAGCTCTCAAGCTAATTCCTCGACAGGAAACACTGGCCCATGAAGTGTCGGTTTCAAATATTACATAAATCGCTGCTCAGGACTTCACATTTTTTCATCTAGAGTTGTGCTGTTATTAATGGAGGTGTTGGGGGCTCCAGCTCCCGCCTGTCCACCATGCAGCTTCAACTCAGAGCCTGTTCCATGGCTTAAAAACAAGAAGGTTCAACAGAAATGAGATAAACTAATCATTTCCCCTCCATAAACTGATGCTTATAATCCTGGCTGTGATTCCCTGTTATGTCTTCCCTGTTGCCGAGGCCTTTATTCCCTGCTGTGATGAAATAAAATGAACCAGACCATTGTCAAAACAATTCAAAGCGCTCTGTACCTTCAGGCAGAGGGATCAGCTCTACAGCCTACTTTTCAGCTCCTCAAACCACTGAAGAAACAGGTGCAAGAAAAATGATAGCCTGGCTAATATAATTTTGTTAAATTCAAGTGCTGTGTTTGTTTTATCAGTAACACAACACAGCGTGCAATATGGCTTTCTGTCCTGGCAAGTGCCCCACCTTAGAAGAATAAATCAAAATCTCTGTGTACCTGTAAGCCATTGGCTAGCATGCAAATGAGCTCTTATATGAATATGCATGATATATCATACAAAAGGCACAGAAAAATTAGCAGCTGTGAAGAATGGGCCCTCGGTCCCTGCTCAGTCATTGTTAGACCAGAAAAGCTGTTAGTTAAATGGATGCTAATCTCTCAAAGGGTGCAGTACAGCTTCCACATAGGCGTCAGCTTGGGGTTCTCCTCTGCTCTAGCAGTGCAAAGAATTTGTGGGTATGTTTTGGACACGTTGTTAGTTGCTCTTCCTCTCTGCTTGGGAGGCAAAACCAACTGTCCCTCGTAAAATACCTTGACATATCATATAGCTAATCAACCAGGGTCCTTGGTCAAAGCTAAAACAACAGCATCTTTATGGTTGCTACACTTGCTGCTGCACGCTCCTCTGCTGGAAAATAAGTGTCTAATGGGAAGGGAGGAAAAATAAGTTGGGATGATGTTCTAACTTATTTTCTTTACCAGCTTGGCTATGAACAGTTGACTTCGCTGCTAAACCTTTCTTGCTCTGATGTTTTGCAGCAATTTGCTGTGCTATTTGCATTCCTCCTGCCCAGAGAAGTAGGAGTCTCCGCAGGAACTGGGGCAGCAGTGCTCTGTGAAAAAGAAATCCAGCTGCCTAGTAGCTGCTGAAGTGTACATGATGACAAGCAACAGTCACAGGATATGTAAGGCCAGTAAGACTTCTCTCTTTTGCTTGGCAAGCTTTTTTTTTTTTTTTTAATTAATTGTAACTCCTTACAGAGCTCTCTCAGCAGCTAATTTCCCGTTCCTCTTCCCCTCAAAATTCTGGAAGTCCATGAGTGAGTAAAAGTTCATATTTCCATTTTAGCTTTGAAAAACGGGGAATAATGTGATGGCCAAGAATGTGTTTTCAGTACAGAACAAAATGTTATTATTCATCCTGTCCTTGGCAATACCTACTTTTCTGCTGTCTTGTACTTCTAGGGTTTCTTTTCCCCGTTATCTTTGTTATGCTAATTAAGTCCTAACTTCTACTTTCTCTTTTCCCTCTCTCCTATTTAATTAACATGGTGGATGTTGTCTTTTGTCTCATGGTTACAATGAACAAGGCTTCTGTGAAAACTGACATTTTTTTTGAAAATCTTTTTAATTGAAATGGCATGGATTCAAAGATCGTCAGCTAGTTGTAGTCATTTTGTTATGGGAAAGTTGCTTTGGAGACTCTTCCCCCAGCACACACTTAAAAAAAAAAAACAACTAAAAATTAGCTTTTTGCTTAAGCAGCAACTGCTATACGAAGGAAAATAAAAACAATAAGAAACATTAAAAAATAATTAAATATCTTCTAAATTTTGTCAGTTGCACTCTAAGCTGTGGCACTCAAGCCTGGAGTCACTCTAATTTCCACAAATGTCCTCCCTCCAAGGTAGAGAATGAGCCTCAGATACTGACTCTGTCTTTAAAGATCGATGATGGATTCCTGTGCATGATGTGTTTCCATACAATATTTCCATATCTACTTTTCACCATGCAATGAAATCCTCCTCCTCAACGTGCTGGGTCCAGACCTTTTACTCCTGCAGGCCAAAGGAGTTTCCTAATTACGGGGAAGAGAAAATGCTGGGGTAAGCACCCTCTCCACTCCCACTGAACCTAAGTCACCCATCCATGCGGGAAAGCAAACCACAGATTTGGGAGGACGGCAAGGAAATGACAACCAGAGCCTAGAGCAGAGATGGGTGGGAGAAGGCAAAAAACCCCAAACAACTCTGCTGCTTTACTTTGTAGTTATGGCTCCTGCATTTCCTGACCCAGCTGCTTTTCACCAAAAATAAACAATCTATTTCCATGGCTTTGCCTGCTTGTCTGAATCTGGTATTACATCTTCAAATACTCCTACTGCTTCTCTGGTATTTTCACTTTGTTCCCAGGGATTTCTACATGTACATATATTGTACACAGCACTGCTGGGGACCTGTGGGGCATGACCTACATGCAGAGCATGGCTGCCACTCCACAGAGTGCATTAATGCTTATTATTTAAATCTTCTAGCAAACAAAGGTAAATCTAAGCAAATTGCCACAGGATGTTCAAGAACAGCATGTAGTAGATGCTTTGATTTTTTTTCTCTAGCACTCATAAACAGCTCAAAAACTCATTCAGGCGTCTTCTACTGTCTCTGTACCTGTCGTATGGTGCTAGCAGCGGAGCTGAGTAGCACCAAACACAAAGATGAGATGCTGCAGTGTGTTTCTCTCCACTTGTGCTGGTAAAGCAGATGGGATCAGCTGTGACAGAGGTCCAGGGTGAACCTCCTCAAACGGAGCTACAGGCCATAGCTGCAGCGTTTGATGGATGCTAAAGCATCTGCTTTCAGGTGATGAAGGACAAGGTTTGCTAAAAGCACCAACAGCTGCCCTAGTCTGCACCATTTCACCTTCTCAGAATTCAGGTTGGCCATGCGCAGTGGCACCAGGCAGCCTGCTCAGGGTGCAAGGGATCTGCCTTGCAAGGATTTGCAAGGGATCTGATCCTTGCACCTTGGGCATTCATTTACCCAGACACAAAATTGAATGTGAAGCCTTCTTGTTATAACTAAGCAGCATTTATAAACCACCTGGGTCACGCTGCCAATACCTATGTAATAGAATAATAATGGAGAGTAATACTGGATCATGGCCTCAGCCCATATCTCATTATCACAGTCACTCCCATTCCTAAAAAGTGTAGCGTCATGAATAACTACAGTGATTTTCATCACAGGAAAAGCCATGGTGTTTTTCCACTGCGGAGACCCTTTGTAGTTAGTCTAAGATCTGCTCCAGACTTGTTTTTACTGCAGACATGTACATATGACTCGATTTGATTCACTAATAGTCATGCCAATTGTAAGGTAGAAGGCATTTAATTACAGTGCCTGCAGCGTGCGAGACCTGGTTCAAAGCCCACCAAAGTCAAAGGATGCTTTAAAGCTGAATGAAAGGAGTTTGAAGGACAGCAAGGAGTCCGAAGTAAGCTGTGACTAGTGAATGCATATACATCTTCTAAAACAGGAAAAATTCTCTGTAAAGCAGTGCTTAAGGTTTGGAAGTGCGCTTCTAATCAGTTCTATTTCATGGGCTTCTGCTTCCTGGACACTGTTTGTCTATTATAGTATTTGTTCTTTTGATTTAATAGATTAGTATTTTTAATTCATTCAAAAGCGAGAGTGGGAACAAACATTCCGCAGTGGATATTGGTAGATTTCTTCCATTTCTGAGTTAAAACTAGTTGCTTTTAACAACCAAAAATTTAATTTTATGTGTGTTTTAATTGATTTACATTGGCTCAGCAATGGAAAACAAGGCACATTTACTTTGTGCCCTATTGTAAATTCTGTTTATGTTTTATACTTTCTCCAGGTTAAGGTTTACATTTGTCATATTCCAATAATACAGTACAGCCTTACAGCAGATTAAAACCTTTTGCTTTTGCTCTTTTGAACACACAGCTGGCATGCATGTTAGCATGTATCAGCACAACCCCAGCGAAATCAGTGGAGGAAGAGCATTTTATATAGATGTTTCATAGAAAATCTCAGAGCTGTGAGATGCGATAAGACTGGATGTGGCTTTTGGTTGTGCCCTGCCTTCTGTAAGCATTTAAACTAGAGGAAACCAGAGGCAGGATTTCTGCAGGATGTTGCTGTTCCAGCTGGGTAGCATGTTTTTTTCCTCTCAGCTCCTGTTTAAGAGACTGGACCAGTGAAAGGTGGCAGTAAGTAGACTAGTTTTGAGAACAAAGCACTGTGATCCCCATCAATTTTCCAAACTTTTCTCTTGGCTTATAGGTAGTCAGGATAATAATGCATAAAATGCTGGCTTATGGGTGTGGAAAACCTTACTTTCAACCTTTGCGGGTGGACTGGTGACCCGTAACTAGAAGGAGTAGACATGTGCAGAGTTGAGCAGTACCGTAGTAGAAAGATTGGTTTTATTCCAGGGATTGGCATGGCTGCCCATAATGCTGCAGTTGCTCTCTGTGGAGCAGTTTTTGTAAAAATGGGACTGATGAGTGTTTCTTTTGCCCACTGAAGAAGCCATGGGAGCAAAAGTTTTTCCACATTAGAGGCCTCCTCTGTTTTCTCCCCAGGGAGATATGTCGCTTGGCTCTCTAGGCAAAAGGTCTCTGGTGAGCCTACTCAACATTTCTGCGTATCAATGCTCCCGACATTTATTGAATCATGCACTGTATTAAGTCATTGCTAATCAGACGGGTGTAAGGAATTCATTAAATAATCCAAGTTTATTTAAAAAATGGTGCTAATTCTTAATGCAACAAAAGTGAGGAACCAAGAACACTGTACCATGAACATCACTCTTGAGGGTCTGAAGCACCTCCTTTAATGACAACTTAACTGAAATTATTTTTGTTTTTTTACCTGTATGTTATTAATATCAGACAAGTTACTGCCTATTATTTAAGAATCCTGAACTCTAATGATGGGTCATTAAACAAGCTTTCACTTATACTTTGATTTGTGCAATGTGTTTTTGCACACTTCGGAAAAGCCTGAAAGACTTTCCTGTCCAGTACCTGCTTACCCTGTGAGCTGCCTGTGCTCTCTGACTGGGAAAGGGGAAGTCTGAAATTCTGGTGACATCGTTTATAGACCCTCGCCATATCTTGAGCTACTGTACTCTTCTGGGAGTGGAAGGAAGTGCCTGGTGAAGCTAAACTTGCTAAATTTCCATTCAAAGAGCTTGTAATGTTTGTACAAGTTATTTGAATTTTCCAAGCGTTCCTGAAGTTCTGCTGTCTTTCATACCTAAAGCCTCAGCGATTGTACAATGTTTCAGTCCTGTAACTTACATCATGCCAGAGATACTATGAATTATCACCTATTATGGAAGAACTGCAGCTAGCTATTTTTTATAGATTAGTAAAGTAAAATTTAGTTTGTATTTGGTTGCCACACTATATTTTAGGTAGTACGTTTCATAGGTATTTGGAAACTTTGCATATGGTTGTCACTGTGGTCCAGTTCCTCGAAGTGTCAAGGTGTGTACTCAGCATGAACAAGGTGACGCTGCCGGCAACTTTGACTTCAAACCACTAATTCAGGGTAGTTTTTATCAATGCTGCCAAGGCATGAGTTTCAGTGAGTCTGATATCAATGACACTGTGTTTTTCAGAGATGTGTGTGTTCCTGCAGCTCTTTTTTTTGGAGGAGGGAGCACAGAGAAGTTATGACCTGCTTGATTTCAGCAAAAGAGCGTCTGATCAAGGACTGGACCTCACATGGTTTTGATAGGTGTCACTGCAGTGAGAGAATCTGTCTATGGAGGTATCAGGGCTGTGAAATTAGATTCCACCTATTGATTGAGATAATTCTGAATGCCACCAGCAGCATTAGGATAAATGACTTCTATTATGCTGTGAAGAAAGGGGAGTAACATTGCTCTCAAATATTTAATGGCTATTGGTGTTTTATGACGTTCTGATGTTAATTTCATTGACTTACAGGACAGAGTGTCAAGAAGGAAGAAAAATTTAAAAAGAGACATTAGCCTCAATGTAATGAACAGCTAATGGAGAACTGCAGAAGTTTTAGGCTGTAACTTCCCACCTATTATCTCCTACAGGAGAGGTACAAAATGATAAAAAGTGAGGGCAATACTGCAGTACAGCTTGACAGAGACATCGAAGTATTTCTCTTCATACGGAATTTGAATGAAATTATAACGATTAATGTAGCCTCAGCTGTACTTAACCAAATCTCTGATGCTGTTTTATAAACCATTTTCAGATTACCTTCCACGGGAGCCCTTTGTGCTTGGTGAGCAGTTTCAATTGAAATTAACTTGTGCTCCGATTTGTAATAAGAAAATTTTCTATCTCACTTTTATGCCAGGATGCTCTTAAAATACACAAGCATTGCACTGTGTCCTTGCACATGATCTATAAGAGCTAGGCCAGGCTGGAATGTTTTAAGAGAGTATAAAAACCAAAACTGAATAATTACAATCCAGTGAAATAAGTTCCTGTAAAATGAGAGCTATACGCAGTCAGGCAAAGCAAACAATGACATCTTCATACAAAACACTCATATAAGGTATGAATTGGTGGTAGAAGGCTGAATATCTGCATCCCGTTCCCTGAGCTCAACTGCTGCAGTGGAGCAGCAATGCACAAGCATGTCCTTGGTGCAGCAAGTATGTGCTTACAGCCATCCTTATGCAAGACAAATCCTATTATTTTTTTTTTTCCTGTCAGGTCTTTTCAATTTCTTGACATGTTAGGATGAGCATGTGGGAGTGAAGTGTTAGGAAAAGCTGTGTTATTGACACTTGCCTCTCTACGGATCTAGGTTTGCAGTAATCAACAGGAACTTTTTAAACATACTTTCTGATGTCTGTTCATACAAGTAATTACAGACAGGCTTAGTCACTGAAAGGAAAAACAGAGAAGTGTGAGGAAGCGTGTGCATGCAGAGGAGTCAGGCTCACAATGCTGCATGGCTGATATGTAGGGATCAGCACCTCTAGAGGGGAAATCTGGAAGTCTGTAGTGGGAGGGGAAGAGGTCATCAGGATTGGCCACTTATTGACCTCAAAGTTGTCAGAAGCAGGAGTTATGAGAGTAACAAGCTAAGCTGGAGCTTACTTTCCCCACTTACATCAAAGACCCCTCATGCCAGCTCCGCTTGTCACCAGAACTGGTAGCAAAATGGGGCCTCTGGTGACAGCAAGGATGAGAAAGACAAGGGTTTTGCTGCCTGAGAGCCTTATATGAGGACTCAGGAAATGTATTTTTTGCAACATTAGAAAAGAAAAACTTTTGCACTAAAAATAGTTAACGAAAAAGAAAAGCTCTGTAGTAGTTTGCATCTGCTTTAAGAAATCTTATGTGTCAGTCTGGTATCATGGCACCATGTCTGGGTAGCATAACCTTATATTCAATGAGTTTGGGGGTCCTTTCTCCACTCCTTCTCTGCTCTCTGCTGCAGAGCATCTCCACACTGTGTTCAGTCATACGGCTCATCTTAGCACCAGGCAAAGGAGACTGGATGCTGCTGCTGCTGTCCTCAGTGAGGGGAGCAGTGGATGGTTCATCAACACAGTGGCATTGCCCTTGAGAATTTCCAGACTTAGGTTCTGCTGCAATTTTTACAAGGTGCCATCTGCTAATGTGTTGATCTCTGGAAGGATAAAGCAGATTTATTTAATTCTTGCTTGCCTGAGGCTGAAGGGTTAAACTGGTCTAAATGTGGCTCGAGCCCCACAGCACAAAGGCAGCTTCACGTGTTCTGGGTGAACGTGTATGGATGTGAGCTGTTTGCACAGGGAAAGCACTCACAGGTTTCAGCCTACGGACTTCCCTTCAGATAGACTGGAATGGGAATTTGCATGAGTAGAAACAGCTGGATCAAGCTCTCTGTAAGTAATTAACACACAGGAGAGACAGTCGTGCTTGCACTTTATCAAGCCTCTTGGTAAGATTATGTACTCCAGATAATTAATCATTACATTTCCCTATATGCATAATTACATCCACTTTCTTGCTCTCCCACCTCCACACATATAAACAATTCATATGCATGTATTTACAGAGTAATTACAGATGCATATACTGTGATTAAAGCCAATATAAACTGTGTTACCCTAATTACAAAAAAACCCGAAAAAACAAATACCCCAAACAAATGAAAACACAAGAAGGAAACTCACAACTTCTTTAACTGGATCCAAACCCTTTCTTTTTGGAATATTAAAAAGAAGAAAAGAAACTCAAATAATCTATGCTATGTGCTTGGCACAAAAACTGAGAGTGCCAGCCAGCCCAGCAGGTCCCTTGATTGTAAATTATTTAATATACAGGACATAAATCAGAAAGCAATGTTACTTGAGACAAGATGAAAGAAATGCTGTATCTCAAAGTTAGAGCACATTCTGCACGGTTTGGGCTCAGTCCTCTCCTGCCAGATGAGAGAAGCTCCTGTAGAGGTAGCTTCAGTGGAAAATACCTGCATCCCACACGAGGTGAACTAGGGCATGTTTGCCTTTCAAACTCCTTGCTGGCTTTGTTTACACGAGGTGATCTGGTGTGGCTCTCACACAAGCAGCAGCACTGTTCCCTCCTCCTTAAGCCCCACATCACCCCACAATATTTTGACTTACAAGCTGTGTGTTTTTTATGGCATACTGCTCTGATACTTTCCTTTGGAGATTTTTGGCTCAATTCACTCCAGACTACTAGCAAATAAAGTAATTCTGTGGGATGTGGAGAGTAGGATCAAAAGGAGTAATTCTGTATTTTCTTCTGTTTCCTTCTTGTGATTCATCTTTTTGCCTGGGCTTCATGAAACAGGATAGTAACAGTAGTCAACAGGGAAAAGGAAGGTGACATTGAAAGGACACATTTCCTAGATTTATTTTAGTCTGGTACCAAATTGTTTAGCAAGTTACCACTTCAGTTTTGCCCGATAAAAGCGAGTGGTGAGACCACGCTTGCAGCTTTTGGCTGACAAACACGGCTAAGAGATGGTATCCATCTTTAGATCTAAGAGATGATATTAATCTTTAGATCTAAGAGTGGCCATACACTGACAATTGTCTGTAGTTTTTATTCATTACTGGGCGAATTGAGAGGGCCTGTACCTGCCCTATGTGCCCCAGCTTTGTCCACGGATTTCAACAGAAAGGGCTATTACCTGCAATATCAGTGACGCTACTGTAAGGTCTGCCAGAAGAGGTCCTTGACACCAGCTTCAGGAGAAGACCTGACCTGCTTTCCGCCTCAAGTGAGTCTCTAGGGTCTCATCATCTCTGGATCTCAATAGCATTGTCCTCTGCTATTCATACTGGGACACCAAGCGTTTTGTACTAGGCAGTCTCTGGAGATGTCTTTGTAGTGAAGTGAAGGTATTGTCTTACAGGAGCTTTGAAAGCTTTGAAATGCTTCCTATCCTAATGTCTGGGAGGAATTTAGTGTGCTTAGCGGAAATCTTAATGCTGAGAAAAGAAATCAAGTAGATGTGGGAGATAGCAGGGGAGGAGCAGAAGTACGAAATCCTAGGCACAGTGAGGAAAAAGTATGGCATGACAGAGGACTGGCAGGCAAGAGAGGGAGGATACCAGGTAGAGAAAGCGCGGGAATTAAGATAAACAGAGATACGCTGGTGACACAGGAGTAGGAGTGGTCTTGAGCTGTTGTAATGTGCTTATTGCTAGGGACTAGAAAGGAACTGAGTCCTAGCATCCCTGTAGTGCTGAACAAGAGGGAGCTAAACACCCTGGTGTTGTGTAGCAGTTGGCTGGTGTGGGTGGCAGAGCATGCTACAGATACCCTCTGCGTTATATCAATGTGAGTCTACGCAATAGCTCTCCAGACCTTCACCCCGCTTGTGACACCACTGGGAGCCTCTTTAGGAGCCCAGTGTATGACCATGAGATTAAACCCTACATTCTGCCCCTCTATTCTGCTCTGGTGAGACCCCACCTGGAGTACTGAGTCCAGTTCTGGAGCCCTCAACATAAGAAGGACATGGACCAGTTGGTGGGAGGGAGCCCAGAGGAGGGCCATGAAGATGATAAGAGGGCTGGAGCACCTTTCCTGGGAGGACAGGCTGACAGAGTTGGGGCTGTTCAGCCTGGAGAAGAGGAGGCTCCAGGGAGACCTTATAGTGGTCTTCCAGTACCTAAAGGGGGCCGGTAGGAAAGATGGGGAGAGGCTGTTCAGTAGGGCCTGTTGTGACAGGACTAGAGGTAATGGTTTCAAAATAGAAGGAAGTAGATTTAGACTGAATATTAGGAAAAATTTTTCATACTGCAGGTGGTGGAACACTGGCACAGGTTGCCCAGAGAGGTGGTGGATGCCCCATCCCTGGAAACATTCAAGGCCAGGTTGGATGAGGCTCTGAGCAACCTGATCTAGTCAGGGATGTCCCTGTTCCTTGCAGGGGGGTTGGACTAGATGACCTTTAAAGGTCCCTTCCAACCCAAACCATTCTGTGATTCTATGATTCTATGATTTTGTTCTTCCTAGAATAGTTTAGGGCTGGTTGCAGGAAGTTAGGGCTGATTATCTGATCTTATTCTGGCATTTACTTTGTCTCTGCAGCCTTCTGAGTCAGTTTAATATATGCATTACAACACAATTTCCTGGCTGTTTAACAAGACAGAATGATTTTCTTCCAGGTCACCTGAAATTCAGAGCCTGGCTTGACCCTCCCACAGCTTTGGATCACCTCAGTGCCAACCCCAGCCCTTCAGTGTCTGGCCTGAATGAAAGTCTCTTATTAATTAATACGCAAGCTGTGAAACGGGATTGGTGCCAGGCGGCTTGAAATTCTGCCGCCTGTGAGGTGAAATGCTGTGTTGTGTAAGGCTGAACACGTCGATACAGTTTGGCCCAGTGGTACAGAAAGAAGAGGTGGCTGTGTCTGATTGAAACTTGTGCCTGGGATGGAAACTCTGTCTCATTTGAGCCCGAGAGGAGACTTAAGCTGCTACTGTGTCATTACCTGAAGTGCAATTCAGCCAGGAAACAAACCTGCACTTACAAAAAGCACTTTAGGATCTTTAATTATCACAGCAGGTCGGGACCTCAGTTTTAAATCTCATCAGGAAAGCTTTTGCCCTCTGACATCACACTGAGTCACTGGCTCGGTAGAGAGCGTGGAGGAAAGGGAAAATTGCGGTATGTCAAATGACAGGACCTCTTCTTACAGAGCTCCTAGTCTAGAGGGAGACCAGGACCATTTGTGATTAGATGTCTGCTTTACTTGAAAGCAAATTCACTCGTCAGGTAGAGTCGCTCGTAGCATTTGTAACGCTTTCAAAGTCTCCGGTAATTGCTTATTTGTTCATCAAGGTACCACAAATTGGACACTGTGCATGCTGTTCTGTATATCTTTCCTTTGCCAAGTATGGATTTATTTAGAGTTCAGATTTATTTGAAAAATTTTATAAAGCTCTTTGCATTCCTCTGTGCACGGGGACTATTGCCTGTCCTTGCATACCAATACCTTGTATAATAAGTTTGCAATGAGTAAATCGAGAAGGAAGCAGGGTCACCTTCAAGCTTGCCACTATATCAGGAGTGAACGCTGTGCAGAACTTACGTTGGAGGGTCTTTGCTGAGGTGGTGTGATCTTTTGCCAAGCAGGTTAAAGTGTGGCAAAGGCTCAAGTTTCCCAAGTTTCTTAGATCAGATTCAGCGTAAGACTTGATAAAGGAGTGGGGCAGGCTCAAATTTAACAGAGTTGGTACGCAAAGAGAACAAGGTCCAGGTGTCAGCCTGGACAGATAGAGAACTTCTGCGCCCAGTCATCCTTGTGGTCTAAATTAGACATGCACTCTACACAACCGCATACACTAACCAGGAATTATGTCAGCTGCAGACAAAGCAATTAGGCTAATTTTCTCACTGCGTATGGCATGTCAGCAGCTGGCAAACTGTTTGCAGGAGGGCTCCTGAAAGTGCTAACATTAGCCAAATTATTGTCATGGATAATCAGAGATCAGTATCCTCATATTGCCAGTGAAATGTGTGGTTCAGTTAGGCTTTGAGAGGGGAAATATCATTGCAGCAAGAAACCTTTTTCTTACCTTTCTTACAAGGATACTGCGATAAAATAGTTTTCCTCTGATTGGTGAAGGACTTCCTTACCAATGTTAAATCTGGAAATAATAGCTATAATTTATTTCACTATTAGCAGTTGGCTAATCCTCTCTTTCTTCCACAAAACACGATTTTCTCACTGTTTTGTCACCTAAACTGTATGGCTAATGTCTTGAATTAAAAATGCTGCCCTGTTGCTCTACCAGCCAAAAAGTTAATGACTTTTTAAAGTCTGATGCCAAAGGACTAGAGGCAAAAATATTCCTTTCCCTCTCTTCTGTTAGGGATTTTCAGTCCACAGGGATCAGTTCCCATATGACAAATGGGGCTTGGCTTACCCCGATCAAAGCAAAGTGGAGAGAAAGGGAAAGGACCACGGTGAGAAACATGGGCGTGAGGAACAGCTGCTCTGCATATGTGGCGTGAGTTGTGCTGTTACGTTTGAAACTCATTGCTGTGAAAAGAGAAAGTTTCTGGTTTTAGTAGCATACACAATTCTCGGTCAATTAATTCTGAATGTGCTTGGGGTGAGTGGACACCTTAACCGTTAGTATCTGAGGTGCAAATGATAGACTCTGGGGAAAAAGCAGTTGGAGTCTTTCGCAAGCTTTGTAAGAGACATCAGAAGCTTTCAAAGAGCCTGCTGGAAGCAAATGGCTGTGTTTTTTTTTCATTGTTGGACATACTCTTCCAGGGGCTGCTGGAGGTATCTGCAGCTGCCAGGAGAGTGACGGTGGGCAGGGGTAGGGGCTGGCGGGAGGGCAGTAAGCAGCGATGGGACACAGGAGCAAGGAGCAGAGAGAGGCCTTCACCCTGCTTCAGGAATCCAGCCAGAAATGCTTTTTGGGGTTTTTCTTCATTTCAAGCCTTTCTCGTTAGGCTTTCAAATGTAATGTCCAGTGCTATGACCATGACTCAGTCCAAGAAGCTAGAAGTTCTCAGCTGATGCTGGGTCTTTATTGGTAACGAAAATCACAAACCTGGGCACTCAAGATGTGGAATAAGCAGGCTGACCTCCTTGGTGGCTGTTTGATGGCATAACATTTCACACTTTTCAGGTGATGACTTGCCAGGTGCATTGCCACCTCCCATCCAGCGTTGTCTGACGTTGACGTATTGGGGCTGTGGTTAGGTTGTGGGGCGATGTACGAAGCAGCCTCCTGTGAGCCCCAGACTGGGAAGGCGCATGGTGTGGAGAGCGCCCGTAGGAGAAGGCTGCATAAATTACTGCGTTAAAGCCAGGCAGGGAGATATCATAAAACACAAGCTCAGAAAACTTAAGGTTTAAGGTTGTGCCTGCGAGGGCAAGATAACATTGATAGAATAGGATTGTCGCATTGTTTCAGAGGACTTATCCAGGAATTTACACACTGGGCCAAGCTCATCTCTGTTGTAGTGCCATTGATCTCAGTGCTGCTGTTATACGATAATGGTTACTCGGGCTCCTTGAAATGGATTTGGGGAGGAAAATAAAAATGCCACCAGGTCCAGCAAGTATACCTTCAGCTGCAATGCTGTATTCGAAAAGGTCTGTTTGTCATCCTAGCCTTTAGATTTCTCATGACTCTTTTGATCTTCAAAGGACGTTACAGGTGTTGATTAATCTCGGAGCAGACCCATAAGGTAGATACAGTGAGTAAGTATCACCTCTGCTTCAGAGGCTGCGAAATTGAAACAAAGGAGTTTTGGCCGCGTAAGAAGCTGAATTGGCCACTGCGAGAGCCTGGCTATCCACCCTGGCCTCAGACCTCTCGATCATACCTCTGTCAAATAAATAAAGTGTTGTCTTACATTCTGCTCCTCACTCTCCTAGCAAGTATTTCTTTTGAATTAATGGCCGATCCTGTGGGATGCTGAGCTCAGTATCAATCTGTTTTTAACAGAAGAAACCCTAGCTGCAGTTAGCCCAGAGTAACTGGCTAAAGTTATCTGGACCAGATCGCATCATTCTGTCTCTATTTACAAGGAGAAGGGGTGTGGGAGAGCACATACACAATCAGACAGAAACTGATGGGGTTTATTTGGATTACTGTTTAAAATTATCATCTGCCAGCACTTTCTTTACTGGATATAAAATAAAACTGGCTGTACAAAGGTGTGAAATATACACAGAATCATCTATCTCTACTGAACTGTGCACACAGCTATGTTGTCATAGATAATGAGAAACACGCTGAAGTTCATCTGGGATCTGGTAAAGTACCAGAGAAAAATTTGCAGGCAGCAGGCTTTTGCTGAAAGGCAGTTTTGCAATGACCTAAACTGAGTCAAATTATTTTATGTGGATGAAGTTAATGGTAAGGGAAAAAAAAAAAAAGAAAAGGAGTAGAAAAGTCAGTGTTCAGACTTACCATTTTGGAAGAGTTGCTGGCTTTGAAACATAGCTGGACTTTATTTAAAAGAGCAAAAATCAGTGAAAATGCATCCTCTATGGCAATTTGTTTGTTTCTCAGAAAACTACTACCTAGCTGCTATCCTTCCCGGTAAAAATAGAGGCATACATGAGATCACATCACTTTGAAAGTTTTGGTGTTACAGAATGGACAACCTGAGGATGTCAAGGGGTATCTTCCAAGCAGAACTTTCAGCTGGTAACACACTTGTAAGTTTTGCCATACAAAGAAAGCTACTGTTCCTGCCCCAGGAGGCAGGGTATGTGACACAGGTAGGTGATAAAAAATATATTCCTTAAGCTGAGGCAATCTACAAGTGTTTATAATTTCATTTATAATTTCAGAAGTAGTAGAAACCCAAGTATAAGCTACAAGTAATCCTGCAAGTGTCTTCAGGTTTTGTAACCCACAGTAGCCTGTGAGACTTTGGCCATATTTACAGAAACAGAATAAATTTGATGATGGGATATTGTATAGCTAAATGTATTTAAAAGTTGGCAATGCAATACATTCATTCATCCAGCTTTGGTGATGAGATCTGTGGATTTAATAATTACATTCCCAGTAATCATAATTATAAAAGTTAAGCTCAGACATAATCATGTGAGGCAGAAATAATTCCCTGTTGTTAACTGAATTTCAACTGGCTCTGTATCATTAAAGTTGAAAAATATTAATTAAATGCCTTTCCCTAACATTCATTTCTCTGAATACTTTTTCTTTTTTCTCCCTCCATTTCTTGTCTTTTAGGGAAGTACTGAATGAAATGTATTAATAAATGCAGAAATAGGAATTTTATTAAGGGTATTAGGGATGAAGAGTATAGTTAAATGCATACCAGAGCAATGCCAATGACAAAGTATAATCTCAACATAAGGAGATCCATTTATTTTGGAATGAATTATGGTGGGAGAGTGGGAGGGGGGTCAGGAGGAAAGACTATTGCTTCAGTGAAAAACTTCTTAATAATGTTAAAGGGGCCATGAATTAAAATGACCATTCAGATCATGAAAGGGAAGGAATTACCCAGAGAACAGCTTAAAAAGGTGACAAGAATATCTTGCTTAAACTGAGTTAAAGATAGCTTTTCTTTTAGTGCCCATCCTCCTGTTTCACAACACAGAGTAAGAGATATGTGGATCTTTAAAAACGGTGATGGACATTTGAATCAGAACACACGCATCAGCTTTCCTCCAAGGGTCTGGTGAGTTAAAGGGTCACTATGAAGTAAATATCATCTCTCAGTTTTTGCAGAGCTGATGATTGATCCATTCAGGGTCTCACAAAACCTAGCACTGGAGTCAACTCTCTGCAACCATTTGGAGGCAATCCAGGAAGTGTAAACATGCAGTATTTTCAAAGAACCTTTCAGCATAATTGAGCAACCTCTGATATTCCACCCCTCTTCAGGGCAGTGCCACTCACATGCTTCACTTGATATTGCATGAATTACTAATGCAGAAATTTCAGTGGTGAGAGGTGTTCGTGAGCTACTGCACCAAAGGGGCAGAGAGGCAAGGGTGGGTGAAGAAGCCCTGTATCTCTTCATCCTCTGAGGGAACTCTTATCTTCTGAATGTGCCCCCTCTGCACGATGTTTTTCACTTCTTGTTCTCTCATATCCATCTTCCTAACCAAATCTGCTTCCACGCTTTTGTTTTTTTTTCTTTTCTCCAAGTAGAGCCTGCACTTATGAGCCCAAAATGCCAGATTAAGAAAGATGCTGGGACTCTTATAAAAAAACCCTAACCCAAAGTCCCCAGCCATCACAACCAACAGAAACCATGTGTCAGTACAGAAACCTCTCTCTTTCTCAGATGTGCATCTTGTTCTTCCTGCTGGGACTCATTTCAGAATCTAACAGAAGTTCAAAGAAAAGGAGAAGTGGGAAAAATACCCTTTTCCCTCCTTCATCTCAGGAACACACTGCAACAATTTTAATCCAAACTACCCCAACTTTGAAAGCATCTTTCTCTCCATGTTCCCTCTCCAACACTTGATCTTTGGTCCGGATGGAAATTGACTCTGTGCTCACTGCTTGGTCGCTAAGTGACCCATGCAAAATCTCTGCACTGATTTTCCTTCTCTTGCACATTTGGCCATGAACAAGAGAACTAGGCAGTAAGAAGATGGATTTCATTCATATGCAAGATTTTTATAGAAGCATAAGAAATTTT
Organism: Ardeotis arabs; assembly: GCA_011801015.1. NCBI lineage: Eukaryota > Metazoa > Chordata > Aves > Otidiformes > Otididae > Ardeotis > Ardeotis arabs. The sequence goes on along the minus strand of JAAGAY010144906.1, from coordinate 1,791 downwards.
GCCAAAACTCTGATTAGTGGACAGAGAATTCAGGAGTGTGGGAGCCTGGCTACAGAACGGGGCTTATATGTGACCAAAACACTGACTCAGCAAGCTTTTTGTTGTCCTCATCTATGGTGTTCTAACTGAGTCTCAGTAGAAAGACAAGATCATAAACCAGAGGACAGTCAAAGCCCTACCTTCTCTTTCTAGAGGGACAGCTGATGGATAAATGGCTGCTGCATTCTCCTATGCATGCCCTGATTTTTAAAAAAGCCTTGCACCAGGGATAGCTACTGAAGAGAGGAGGTGATTCAGTTTAACTAATGACTTAACGAATTGGTTTGAGGCAAAAAGAGCAAGTGATGAAACCAACCAGTAGAATATAATCTGATATTTTTCTTCAGAAAGGCTTTGACCTGTCACTTTCTTTCTTGTTTAAGAACTTCGTCTGAGGGGAAAGCCTAGCTGGTGCGCTGTAGATGACGATTAGATTTGTATTGCTGTAAATTGGGCAGAAGCCCTGTGGCCTGAGCGTCAGAGGCTTCCTATCGATCCTGGTGGGAGCTAGTACCAAACTCTCATGCAGTCTGAGATGTTTCATAATATGAGACTCAAGAACGAAAGGGAGGGAGTGCAGTTTTATGGCAGGTGGCAATCCCACACCTACAGACTAGTGGGGCTCTGCCTCTGACTTCGGGACTGACTTTGCCCCTCAGTTCACAAAAGTCACAAAGTAGCAGAAGATGCAAAGTCTGGTGGTCCAGAGGGCTATTCTGTGGTCAGGATATGAGAAACAGGACTGTCACCTGAGTTAAGTTGCTACGCAGATTTATCATTACTATTTTCCCCCCTATTTTATTAAAAAGGGCAATGAAGCAAAACACCAACAAAAAGCATTGTATTACCGGAACATTGTCACAGCATTGCTTTATAATGGGAATCGACATCTGAGCCAAAGCACTATGCTTTTCTTCAATAATGCATTGCCATCAGTACTTCTCCCTGCAGAGAAGCCGCATCTTCATGATCCCATGACAAAGGAGGTAGGCTGGCACAGAGCGTCATCCTTGCTCTGAATCACACAGACCCTTTTAAGCAACAGGAAAAAAAAAAGCTGGATTACTTTGTTTTTCTTCTTTTTGGATGCAGGGCACAGCTGTGTAGATTGTTGGAAACAACTGCCTGCTCTGATGTGGCCTCCTACACAGCAAGAAAACTAAACATTGTCACTTCTCTCCTTCATTTTGAGCATTGGCTTGTGCATTGGGAGCACGAATCTACATCTGCCTCATCGTGAAACACTCACTAGATCATGATGCTGGTCTGACATTGTAAGGGTTTGGACTAGTGATTTAGGGTTGATGTCTTTCACTACTGTACCCCTGGGTGCTGCACACCTTTAAATTAAATCACATGGCTCACGGTGTCCCAGAAATGAGCATGCACTCTGTGGAGGGGAGAAAATTTTTAATTTTAAAGTTTTATTGTCACTATGGCTTTGATGCTGCTGTCTGGCAGAGCCTGAAGGCCCCAACTGCGTGATGGTGACTGTAGGTTATGATAAGCCAGGAGATGTCTAGCAGCATTTGTAGAGCGGGCGTCTTAGTGCTGATGTCTGTCTGAGGATGGAGGGAGGGTGGAAGCAGTGCTTTGTGGTGGGAGGCTCAGAATCTATTTACTTCCCAGAAGAAACCTACAGGTGAATTTGACAGTCAACAGTCTAAAAAGAAGATGCTTTCATGTCAAAGAGCTGTTCCAAGGAAGTAAAGAAAGAGGTTTTTTTTTTTTTTTTTTTCCCCCCTGTACTTT